>JAOQMR010013905.1:0-10300 GCA_027563865.1 Erythroxylum pelleterianum | reverse complement strand
GTCACCGATTAATCCACGCCCCAAACTCAAATCCTTTGATAGTGTGATTCACGTGAATCGAGAAGAATGAAGAAAAATGTTTATCTTTTGAGAGAGAGAGAAAAGATCACCGAAAACCTATTTTTGTTTTCTAATGTTTTTGTTATCTTATGAAAGATACCCTTTCACAAGCCAACTTCCTCTTTTATATTGGAGAAAAACAAACTGCCGGGAGTTTATATATATGGCTGTTCATTTATATATATGTGTCCGTTCACATAAAAGCCAACACAAACATAAAGAAAGCAGTGCTTTACCGCAATTAGTGTCGGCAATTGGTTGCTGGTGAAGTATATTCAGATTCCTGTAGAGTGATTACATAAGTAAAACCATAATATCAAGAGTAAAGATAATAACTTATTGACAAAACAGTGGTCAAATAACATATGGTGATGCAGAGAACAAAGATAACTATTTGACGTATCTCCCAGTACATGGACACATGCATATTATTTTCCAGTTCATTCCAGTCTATCTCAAACTACTGAAAGAGTTTTATACCACTCCGCAGTATGAAAGCAGATGTTAATGTTGGTACAGATAAGCACGAAATGATTAATGGAGAAAGAGATTACTTTGTGAAGGTTGCAGCACTTTGAGATTCAGTATTGCAAATTGTTGAGACCAGTTCCAGCAACAATACAGTAAGAAGAGAAAGATTACGAACTCCAACAATTCAGGAAATATGTGAGGGTAATTTAGAGAATCACAGAGGGGTGAGTCATATGTGTGTTAGTTAAAGAGGAGAATAAGATGTTATTAGGGGAGAGAGAAAATTCATTCGGTTATAATATACTGAAAAGTGGAGTATTGGGATGTTTAGCTAGCCCTCAAAGTTTAGCTGCGGAATATCATCTTCACTATTTCATCGTCTTAATCCATTTACTTTTCTATTCTCTTGCTATTTTCTGTCTAAATCATTTGCAGGTTTCTATTATTTTTATCAGTCTTTTGTTAGAGCAGGTGGTGTCTAACAAATTGGTATCAGAGCAGGCTTGTGATCGAGAATGGTATCAACAAGGATGGAGGCTATAATTGATAATGTAGAAAAAGAAATGTTGAGGATTGTGGAAGATCTTGCCGGGGTTAGAGGTCAAGTTTGATAAAATGGCAGGAGATATTTCCTCCATCTTTGAGATTTTAAGGAGAATCGAGAACAAAGGGAAGGATGAGGAGGTACCCGCGGGAGAAGAGGAGATATCAGAACAAAAATCTGATGAAGAAACACCAGCTCAGATCGAAACGGTAAGAACGGAGAAAAATCATCGAAAGCTTGAAATTCCCCTTGGATGGGTCTTTCGGGTATAGAGGTATTTCGAGTTGAATGGGATGTCACATGACCGATGATTGCAAGCAGTGGCGGTTTGTATGGAGGGAGACACCCTAAGCTGGTATCAATGGAGACAGAACTGGTCACTAATGGTCGAGTGGGAGACGTTTAAAAAAGTTGTAATCCAAAGGTTTGGCAGTTCCCAAGTGGGAAATCCCTTAGCGGAGCTGTTAAAGATACAACAAACAGGGACGGTAGCTGAATATACTCAGAAGTTTGAAGTCGTAACATCGATGTTAAGGGACGTGTCAATGGAGGTGGTGACGACGACATTTATAAATGGGTTGAAGGAGGACATTAGGGCTGAGCTTCAAATGACCCAGACTGATTCCTTGGTTCAGTTGTTGGAGTTATCCTAGATGACTGAAGGCCAAAATTGGGCCCTTTTAGATAGACAACAAAGGCCAACAGACCGCTGAAGACTTATGGAGGATCAGGTATAATGGACTCAAGTAATTGGGGCACCAAGGGGATAACAACAAACAACCCCAACCCGACTTCATGGAACCTTAATCGCAAATCGATCGAAGGAGGAAAGACTCCGACCACGACGACGAGTCCAAACATTAGAAATGTTCTGATTCAGGGCAGATCGTCGAAAAAGTGGGGGGCTAATCAGATCAATGAGGGACGAAGGTTATTTCGATGAGAACCTTCCTACCCTTTCAAACGTCTAATAGCGGAAGAGATGCAACGTAAGAGGTAGCAGGGAATTTGTTATAAATGCGATGCCAAATACACACCAGGACGTGTGTGGGGAGAAGCAATTTCACATATTCTTAGCTGATGAAGAGCAGCCTGCAGAGCTACAAGAAGAAGAGGTAGAGCTCGTTAATTAGGTACCATGTCTTCATCCAAATATGCCTGGGGATTTTACCCAAGCCTTACCTGAACTAGAGTAGTTGGTCACATCCCTCATGGGTATTGTTGGCCCACAAACCCTAAAACTAAGAGGGAAAATTGCTGAAACAGAAGTAATAATTCTCGTGGATAGTGGAGCGTCACATAACTTTATCAGAAAGGGGTTAGTAGAAGAAATGAAGTTGAATGTCAGTAACACAAAACCTTTCAAGGTTAGATTGGGTAACGACTATAGGGTGTAGAGTGTTAGAGTTTGTAAGGAGGTAAAGTTAAACATACAAGGGCTGGTGTTGAGAAAATATTTTTTCCCGTTCGATATGCAAAGTGTTGATATAATTTTGGGTGTTGCATGGCTGGAAACATTATGAGATATTATGCTAAACTGGAAAAAAACAAATTATGAAGTTTAAGCTTGATGGACAGAAGATTAAGTTGTATAAGGAGACTGTGCCGAGGGCAAACGTCGCTTCACTTAAAACTACTGCCAAGCTTTTACAACAAGGGGCAGAGGGTTTCATTCTTGAATATGAGGGACAGGATGTGTTGAATCGAGGAGAAGTAGAGATCGAAGGGGAGTTGACAAGGGTAGAGGGACTATAGAATCAATTCTATTTAGACCCTATAGTACCGGAGGAAATTAGCAGCTTACTGCTGGAGTATCGAAGGGTTTTCGAACCTATTACAAAATTACCACCTAGCCGACCCACTAACCATGCCATTCAACTAGAACCAGGATCTAAACCACCTAATGCAAGACGCTACAGGTATCCCTATTACCAAAAAATGAAATTGAGAAATTAGTAAGGGAAATGTTAGAGTCTAGGATCATAAGGCCTAGCACTAGCCCTTATTCCAGCCCAATATTGTTAATACGGAAGAAGGATGGTGGGTGGAGGATGTGTGTAGATTATAGAGCTTTGAACAAAATGACAGTACCCAATAAGTATCCAATCTCCTGTATTGATGAGATTTTTGATGAATTAAGAGGTTCTAAAATTTTTTCCAAGATTGACTTAAAGTTGGGACTTCTTCAAATAAAGGTGAAAGAAGAAGACATAGCTAAGACAGCTCTCCAAACTCACGAGGGCCACTACAAATTCATGGTAATGCCCTTTAGACTCATGAACGACCCTGTTACTTTTCAATCCCTCATGCATGAGTTTTTCAAACCTCATCTTAGAAAATTTATTTTAGTTTTCTTTGATGACATCCTGGTTTATAGTAGCAGTTTAAAGGATCATTTAGATTATCTCAAAACAGTCCTGTAAATACTGATTGATAACCAATTGGTAGCCAACCTGAAGAAATGTACTTTTGGGAAATCTAGATTGGAATATTTGGGACATTACATATCCGCCGAGGGTATATCTGTAGATCCTAACAGAATTGAAACTATTGTTAATTAGCCTATCCTAAAAGACGTAAAAGCATTAAGAAGGTTTCTAGGATTATCTGGTTACTACAGGAGGTTCGTCAAAGGGTATGGAGGTATATCAAAGTCTTTTACGAATCTGTTATGTAAAGACAAGTTCCAGTGGACTGATACAGCACAAAAAGCATTTGAAGCACTCAAAAAGATGCTGACTGCCACCCTTATGCTAACCCTGCCAGATTTTTGCAAACCATTCGTAGTTGAGACGGATGCATTTGGTGTGGGAATGGGAGCAGTGCTAATGTAGGAGGGCAGACCAATGGCCTATTTAAGCCAAGGATTTTCGGCTATAAACCACCTAAAACCTGTCTATGAAAGGGAATTAATGGCGATAGTGTGGGCTGTCCAGAAATGGAGGCATTACCTAATGGGCAGGCACTTTTCCATACGAACGGATCAAAGGAGTTTGCATTTCTTGAATGACCAAAGGTTGTTTGGGGAAGAGTAGTAGAATTGGGCCACAAAATTGCTGGGATTCAAGTTTGACATAGTTCATAAACCTAGAGCTGAGAACAGGGTAGCTGATGCTTTGTCTAGGAGAGCTGAATCCGAGTGCATGGCTTTGAGCATATGGTTTCATCAAGAACTAAACCAGCTGGAGGATATGGTTCAACAGGATCATAAGCTAAAAGGCATAATACAGGACCTGTTATTTCAGCTGGATAGTCATCCCCCATTTAAGTTGGTAGGATCACGACTTCTATATAAAAACAGACTAGTATTGCCTGCTGAAGGACCACATATACAAAAACTGATCAACGAGTTCCATTCGACTCCGATAAGAGGATATTGGGCTTTTTCAGAAATTAGAAGAGGTTGGACAATGTTGTCTATTAGAGGGGAATGGAATCCGATGTGAAGCAGTTCATAATGTGTTGTGATGTGTGCCAGAAAAATAAATATTCAGCTCTGAAACTTGCCAGTTTTCTCCATTCACTACCAATTATGACTCAAGTGTGGGAAGAAGTTTCTATGGACTTTATAAGCGGACTACCTAAGGCTTTGGGAGTGGGCACTATTTTCGTTATTGTGGACAGGTTAACAAAATTCAGTCATTTTTTAGCTCTCAAATATCCTTACACTGCTAAAAAGGTGGCTACGATTTTCATTAGAGAAGTAGTAAGGCTTTATGGTTTCCCCAAAATAATTGTATCAGATAGGGACAAACTTTTTATGATTATTTTTTGGCAGGAAATGTTCAAGCAATCTGGTACTACCTTGCACATGAGCTTTGCTTATCACCCACAAACGGATGGTCAAATGGAGGTTGTAAACAGGTGTTTGGAGACATATTTAAGATGTTTTGTAAGTGAACACCCTAAAGAGTGGCCTAAATGGTTGAGTTGGGCAAAGTATTGGTTTAATACCACCTACAGTAGTACGATTGGCATGACTCCATTCAAGGCGTTATATGGCAGAGAACCACCCACTCTTTTCAAGTATATTGATGAAGGATCTCTAGTAGAGGAAATTAATCAACAACTAGTGGACAGGAATTGAATCCTAGATGAACTGAAGTCTAATTTTCTAAAAGCCCAGCAGTAGATGAAGATATATGATGATTCCAGGAGGAGACATATGGCTTTTGAGGTGGGAGATTTGGTTTATCTAAAGTTGCAGCCTTACAGGTTTAAATCACTAATTGTCAGGAGTAATGAGAAGCTCAATCCGAGGCACTATGGACCTTATCCAATTACAACCAAGATCGGAGAGGCAATTTACCAAGTTTAACTTCCAACCACTGCAAGGATTCACGACGTCTTCCATATGTCCCAACTTAAGAAAGCTACTATTCCAATTACACACTCTCAACCCCTTCCTTCTTAGATGAAGATATGCAGCTAAAGGTAGAATCAGCAGCATTGGCTGGAGTTCATAGAAGAATTAATGGAGAGCTGGACGTCCTAATTAAGTGGAAAGATTTGCCATATTTTGAGACCACTTGGGAGAAGTTTGACTTCATCAACAATCAATTTCCTTCCTTCCACCTTGAGGACAAGGTGGGTTCTTTTTTTTTTTTTTGGGGGGGGGTTTGTATTGTTGAGACCAAGTTCCAGCAACAATACAGTAAGAAGAGAAAGATTACGAAGTCCAGCAATTCAAGAATATGTGAGGCTAATTTAGAGAATTACAGAGGGGTGAGTCATATGTGTGTTAGTTACAGAGGGGAATAAAATGTTGTTAGGGAGAGAGAACATTCATTCGGTTATGATATACTGAAAAGTGAAGTATTGGGAGGTTTAGCTAGCCCTCAAAGTCTAGCTGCGGAATATCATCTTCACTGTTTCATCGTCTTAATCCATTTACTTTTCTATTCTCTTGTTGTTTTCCGTCCAAATCATTTGCAGGTTTCTGTTACTTTCACCAGTCTTTTGTTAGAGCAGGCGGTCTCTAACATAAATCCAACCCTAACTTATTTCTTGTTCAGCTTAATTATGCAGTAACTGGTAACCCATTTTAGGAAGTATCTGATGAAGTTAACGAACCCTTAAATAAAACAAGTTCACAGCAATGCACAACAAAACCTCACACGTTTTAGAAAAGAAGAATACCAGTTCTTCTTCAGCATCCAGATAGGTAATTGTTTTTTCTTGACCTGATAGTACCTAAAAATTCATTAGCCTTTGAGTTGTAGCATACATCATTCTACAAGATCAATATACAAAATCACATTTACCTTTTGACGAAGTTCTTCTAAGCGAATTCTTTCATCTGCAGCATGCTAACTCCATACTGAAGTCAGTAATGCTATAAAAACTAACTTAAGGACACTTCTTTATCTTTTATCTTCTATGTGCATATGTTCATGTCTATGGAATCAATTACATCTACAAAAATAAAGTCATTGAGATGTGTACAGTTTTTCAACTTAACTATACTACATAGCCAATAAGGACTTCTTCCTTCTGACTAGGACAAATTTCCAATGGTGAAGAAAATTTAATACATTGATCCATTAAAAATTCTCAAGATCGTAATGTCTGATTTCATAGGAGGTCCTTATTATTTTCTGATGGAATGAAGTAAATCACTTTTAGATGAAAGAAACTTGTTAACGAGGAAGGAAACAAGAGCAAGTGAATCAATGTCAACAAGAAGCAAAACACTGCTAATTCACCTGATCTATAACAGAAAGTATGTTGTCAGCCACAGTTGGGATGAATTTCTTATCCACTTGCTGGCATCGTCAAGGTAGTTTCTATGGATCGACTCTGTAACTAATGAATTGCTAGCAAGATGTAAGAGTCTTGAAGAGATATCAAGTATATCATACTGACTATCCACTTGGGAGAAGTTTCTGTAGATCAACTCTGGAACTAATGATTTGCCAGATTTTGAGACCACTTAGGAGAAGTTTGACTTCATCAACAATATAGTAAGAAGAGAAAGATTACGAAGTCCAGCAATTCAAGAAATATGTGAGGGTAATTTAGAGAATTATATAGGGATGAGTCATATGTGTGTTAGTTAGAGAGGGGAATAAAATGTTGCTAGGGGATAGAGAACATTCATTTGGTTATGATATACTGAAAAGTGGAGTATTGGGAGGTTTAGCTAGCCCTCAAAGTCTAGCTACAGAATATCATCTTCACTGTTTCATTGTCTTATTCCATTTACTTTTCTATTCTCTTGTTGTTTTCCGTCCAAATCATTTGCAGGTTTCTGTTACTTTCATCAGTCTTTTGTTAAAGCAGGTGGTCTCTAACATAAATCCAACCCCAACTTCTTTCTTGTTCAGCTTAATTATGCAGTAGTTGATGACCCATTTCAGGAAGTATCTGTTGAAGTTAACAAACTCTTAAATAAAACGAGTTCACAGAAGTGCACAACAAAACCTCACACGTTTTAGAAAAGAAGTATACCAGCTCTTCTTCAGCATCCAGATAGGTAATTGTCTTTTCTTGACCTGATAGTACCTAAAAATTCATTAGCCTTTGAGTTGTAGCGTACATCATTTGACATTCTCCAGGTATAATTGATATTTAATGTGATTATAATGTGAATTGTGGATTATGTGTCTTAAAATTTGAGTTGGTATGGACAATTCGTGATTTAGAATTTTTGGTTAAATATGAGAAATGATCATTAAATGGTAATATGTATATGTTGAAATGTGAATGAGAAAACCTAAGTATGTTCATCTTTCGCTTTTACATTTATGATGATCAATATTTCATAAGTTGTTGTTGAGATGATTTTGAGTTAGAATGATCACTGAAATGATGTAGAAAATGTGCAACAATTTGATAGATAAATGGATGGGTTTTACGTTATGTTTTCTTAGTGTATCAACGTGGATCTCTTCGAGTGTTATAGAGATGAGTTAAAACGAGTTTGATGCTAATAAAAAAGGGGACTATGGTGTCTTGAAATAGGAAGAATTAGTCTGATAGTGTTATTAAAAGCCCATTATTTTTAGCAAGTTTGTTTGTCATGGTCGTGTTAGTGCACAATCGTGCATCCTTATGAGTCAGGGGTTCTGTCACGATCATTCTAGTGCACGATCGTGTACTCCTATGAGTGAGGGGTTCTGTCACGATCGTGCTAAAGAGAAGAATTAGGATGAAAATGATGAAGTGTACTGGAATATGTTAAATGGAGTGTTTTCACTGAATATACATCTGTATTTTAGCCATATCTATATTTTAGCCATATCTTGAATTCTGTCCCTAAGGGCTTCGAAATTTGGCTTGAAGTTGAGTATAATGTGCTGTCGCGATTTGGGAACAATCTGTAGTATTTTAGGTATAACTTGCAAAATGCTGAACCGAACTGTATGAAATTGGTGTCATTAGAAACTTAATACATAAAGAAACATTTATTTAGAAGAGTTTATTGCCTAAATACTTCATTTTTCTTGTCAAAATAGTCATGCAAAATTAGCCCGAAAATATATTTTGAGAAAAACGAGAATGATGCTTGAATAAGAGATCATCAGGTAATGCACGATACAAGTACGATCGTGACAGAGATGAAATATCGGGGAGTTGCATGATCATGCACAAGAACGATTGTGACAGAGAGTAAACATCATGAAGTTACACGATCATGAACAAGTACGATCGTGACAGAGAAGGTGTACTACTGTTTGAAAGCTTTCAACAATCTTCACTCTTTTGAACATAACTTCTTATCCGGACCTCCGATTGACTTGAAATTTGAACCATAAGCTCCTCACACATTGTCCTTCTTCTTCACCAAATTTCATTTTCATCTTAATTCACTAGGAAATGATTGATAAAATGTGTGATAGTATTATTAAAAGCCCGTTAAAACATTAAATGTAAATGTGATAGGTTGGTAGGTTTGAGCAATTAAACACGTGATTTCATTTCTCCTCTTTATCGGGTTGTACTTCAGTATCTAAACAACTAGTACTCTGTTTATGCATTTGACTGGGTAATCCTTGCAGCGGTGATTGGCGTTATGTCAACTCTTTTTATTACTAATTACACATTTTAGTACGAACGATGTATATTTTAATATGCTTTTAGTTTTTTTTTTACAAAATGTGTTTTTAGTTAATATAATGTTTCTAGCGATCAACTATAATTTGATGAGTATATTAGATAAAATATTTGAAATGTTTTGTAATAAATTATATTTGTCAAATTTTAAGTTATTTATTTATCTCTTTATATTTTAATTCAAAATTTTAAATTAAGTTTTTTAAAACTAATTATTATTTTATTATATATTTGTTTAATAAATTGAATTATTAATTCGTATATATAAATAATTTTGCTTAAATAATTTAAGAATATATTAAAAATAATATTTAAATTATGTTTATAGGAAATTAAAAAATAAGTTAGAATAAAAGTTAATAATATTTTTATATTATTTCTCCTTACCCTAATAATTTTATAAATTGTATATAATTAATAATATAATAAAATTTTTATTAATGAAAACTAGAAAATATAAAAACAATGTTCTTCAATTGATTATATATATATTTCTACATAAATAAAATTAAAAATTCTTTTTAATTGGTAAAAATAAAATTGTTTTTAATTATTTGTATATATTTTTATATAAATAAAAATATATATATTATTTTTAAATATAAATCACATAAAATAAAATATTATAATAATTATAATAATAATATTTTCATATAATTAATAATAAATATATATAATTAATAATAAAATAATAAATTTTTATTATTTTAAAATAAAAATATATAAAAATTATTTATCATAAATTTCACAATCAAAGCCTTTTAATTAAACATAATTTCTATTTTAAAATTATAACATCAAACTTTCTGCGAAAACTATTTTAATTTTAATATAAGGAATATAACAATTATTTATTATATATTACAATCAATTTTATCCGATCTTCTAAACAACATTTTACTATATTAAATTTCTTACAAAAAAAACTTTTCATTATATTATATTACAATCAATTCTATCCAATCTTCTAAACAACATTTTACTATATTAAATTTTTTACAAATAACTTTTAATATATTATATTTCCTTCTATCTTTGTATTACATCTCATTCTGTTATGTTAATTAACATCCGCCTAAGAATTTTCTGGGTATCTGTTATTTTCAGATCCAAAGCTCTCTGCTTTCTACTCTCATTGTTTGTGACACTGTGTAGAGTATATGTATAACT
>JAOQMR010013887.1:0-10301 GCA_027563865.1 Erythroxylum pelleterianum | reverse complement strand
AGTAAATTGTGGAATTGTATTGTATTGTGAATGGTTATGTATATGAATGACTTGTGTTCGGGTTGAAATTGTATTATAGAATGAAATTATGAAGTGTTTAGAACTAAGATTGCGTTGTTGCTGGTGTTTGGATTCTGGACAGGAGGTCCGATGTTGATTTGTGGTGTTTGGTTGTATATTAGAAGTGTATTTCTCCTTGCAGAAATTTTTGGGCTATCAAAATACAACCGTTATGCTGCCGAAATTTCGGTAAAATAGGTTAAAAATGAGTTTGAGGATTTATGTGGATGTATAAGAAGATGTTTAAGTATTTGAGATTTGGATAAGGACGAATTGCCAAGAGTGGAAATTATTTGTCCTTGTTTGATCAAGTTAGATTAAATATGAAAGAAGTGAAAAGGGATGAAAAACAAATTTTATACCGGTTTTGGAAAGTCTAGGGTTTCCAGCGCGACGTTTCGTTTCCAAAGTTTTGCGCTTGCGGATGTCGGTATATGTTTCTGTTCGTGTTCACTCGCTTTGTATTTGATTCGATTCGTATTCCGATTAATGATTTCTCGTTTTTCATTTTGTTCGTTCCGGTTTTCCGGTTGGGATCCGGTTCCTGAGATCGGGTGCCAACAGAAGATGTGCAAAACACATAAGATGCGCAAAACACAGAAGAAGCGCAAAACACAGAAGATGCGCAAAACACATAAGAAGCGCAAAAAACAGAAGAAGCGCAAAACACAGAAAAAGCGCAAAAACACAGAAGATGCGTAAAACACAGATGAAGCTCAAAACACAGAAGATGCGCAAAACACAGAAGAAGGGCATAACACAGAAGATGTGCAAAACACAGAACAAGCGCAAAACACAGGAGAAGCGCAAAACACAGAAGAAGTGGAGAAACACAGAAGAACCGCAAAACACATAAAAAGAAAAAAACACAGAAGAAGCGTAAAACACAGAAGAAGTGGAGAAACACAGAAGAAACGCAAAACATAGAAGTCGCGAAAAACACAGAAGAAGCACAAAACACAGTAGATGCGCAAAACACAGACGAAGCACAGAACACAGAAAAAGTGCAAAACACAGAAGAGGGGAAGAAGCACAGAAGGAGCGCAAAACACAGAAGATGCGCAAAACACAGAAGATGCGCAACACACATAAGAATCGCAAAGCACAGAAGAAACGCAAAACACAGAAGAAGCGCAAAAACACAGAAGAAGCGCAAAACACAGACGAAGCTCAAACCACAAAAGATGCGCAAAACACAAAAGAAGGGCAAAACACAAAAGAAGGGCAAAACACAAAAGATGCGCAAAACACAAAACAAGCGCAAAACACAGGAGAAGCGCAAAACATAGAAGAAGTGGAGAAACACAGAAGAAGCGCAAAACACATAAAAAGCACAAAACACAGAAGAAGCGTAAAACACAGAAGAAGTGGAGAAACACAAAAGAAACACAAAACACAAAAGTAGCGAAAAACACAGAAGAAGCACAAAACACAGTAGATGCGCAAAACACAGACGAAGCACAGAACGCAGAAAAAGTGCAAAACACAGAAGAAGGGGAGAAGCAAAAAAGAAGCGCAAAACACATCAGATGCGCAAAACACAAAAGAAACGCAAAATACAGAAGATGCGCAAAACACATAGGAAGCGCAAAGCACAGAAGAAGCGCAAAACACAGAAGAAGCGCAAAAACACAAAAGATGCGCAAAACACAGACGAAGCTCAAAACACAGAAGATGCGCAAAACACAGAAGAAGGGCAAAATACAGAAGATGCGTAAAACACAGAACAAGCGCAAAACACAGCAGAAGCGCAAAACACAAGAGATGCACAAAACACAAAACAAGCGCAAAACACGGAAGAAGCGCAAAACACAGAAGATGCGCAAAACGCAGAAGAAGTGCAAAACACAAAAGAAGCGCAAAACACAGAAGATGTGCAAAACACAGAAGATGTGCAAAACACAGAAGAAACCCAAAACTCACAAGATGCGCAACACAGAGAAGAAGTGTAGAAACACTAAAGAAACGCAAAACACTGAAGAAGCGCAAAACACCGGAGTAGCGCAATACAAAGAAGAAGCGCAAAACACAGAACAAGCTCAAAACACAAAACAAGCGCGAAACACAAAAGAACTGGAGAAACACAGAAGAAGCGCAAAATATAGAGGAAGTGGAAAACACAAAAGAAACACAAAACAAAGAAGAGACACAAAATACATAAGAGGCCCAAAACACAGAAGAAGCGCAGAATACAGAAGAAGTGGAGAAACACAGAAGAAGCTGAAAACACATAAGAAGTGCAAAACACAGAAGAAGTGAGAAACACAAAAAAAGCACAAAACACAGAAGAAGTGGAGAAAAACAAAAGAAGCTCAAAACACATAAGAAGCGCAAGACACAAAAGAAGCACAAAAAACAAAAGAAGTGAAGAAACACAGAAGAAGTGCAAAACACAGAAGAAGTGCAAAACACAAAAAAAGCGTAAAACACTGAAGAAATGGAGAAACACAGAAGAAACACAAAACACAGAAAAAGTGGAGAAACACAGATGAAGCGCAAACCACAGAAGAAATGGGGAAAACACAAGAGAAGTGGAGAAACAGAGAAATAGCACAAAACACAAAAGAAGTGGAAAAACACAGAAGAAGCGCAAAATACAGAACATGCCCAAAACACAGAAGAAGCACAAAACACTGAAGAAGGGCAAAACACTGAAGAACTACTAAACACAGAAAAGGCACAAAACACAGAAGAAGTGAAGGAACACAGACGAAGCGCAAAACACATAAGAAATGGGGAAACACAGAAGAAGCGCAAAACATAGAAGAATCTCAAAACACAGAATAAGCGCAAAGCACAAAACAAGCGCAAAACACAAAAGAAGTGAAGAAACACAGAAGATGCGCAAAACATAGAAGAAGTGGAAAACACAAAAGAAACACAAAACAAAAAAGAGACACAAAATACTTAAGAGGCCCAAAACACAGAAGAAGTCGAGGAACACAGAAGAAGCTCAAAACACAGAAGAAGTGGAAAACACAAAGAAGCACAAAACGCAGAAGAAGTGGAGAAACACAGAAGAAGCTCAAAACACATAAGAAGCGCAAAACACAGAAGAAGCGCAAAACACATAAGAAGTACGAAACACAGAAGAAGCGAAAACACAGAAGAAGTGGAGAAACGCAGAAGAAACACAAAACACAGAGGAAGCGAAAAACATAGAAAAAGTGGAGAAACACAAAAGAAGCGCAAAACACAGAAGAAATGGGGAAACATAGGAGAAGTAGAGAAACAGAGATGAAGCGCAAAATACAGAAGAAGTGGAAAAAGACAGAAGAAGCTCAAAACACAGAATATGCGCAAAACACAGAAGAAGTGGAGAAACACAGAAGAAGGGCAAAACACAGAAGAACTAGTAAATACAGAAAAAGCACAAAACACAGAAGAAGTAAAAAAACACAGACAAAGTGCAAAACACAGAAGAAATGGGGAAACATAGAAGAAATGGGGAAACACAGAAGAAGCGCAAAACATATAAGAAGCTCAAAACACAAAATTTGCGCAAAACACAAAACAAGCGCTAAACACAAAAGAAGTGGAGAAACACAGAAGAAGCGCAAAACATAGAAGAAGTAGAAAACACAAAAGAAACACAAAACAAAGAAGAGACACAAAATACTTAAGAGGCCCAAAACACAGAAGAAGTGGAGAAACACAGAAGAAGCTCAAAACACATAAGAAGCGCAAAACACAGAAGAAGTGGAAAACACAAAAGAAGCACAAAACATAGAAGAAGTGGAGAAACATAGAAAAAGCTCAAAACACATAAGAAGCGCAAAGCACAGAAGAAGTGTAAAACACAGAAGATGGAAGCGCAAAACACAGAATAAGCGCAAAACACAGAAGAAGCACAAAACACAAAAGATGCGCAAAACACACAAGATACGCAACACATAAGAAGTGCAAAACAGAAAAGAATCGCAAAACATAGAATATGCGCATAACACAGAAGAAGCGCAAAACTCCGAAGATGCGCACAACACAGAATAAGTGCAGAAACACTGAAGAAACGCAAAACACCGGAGAAGCGTAATACACAGAAGAAGAGCAAAACATAAAAGAAGGGAAAAACACATAAGAAGTGGAAAACATAAAAAAGGTGGAGAAACACAGGAAAAGCACAAAGCACAGGAGATACGCAAAACACAGAAGAAGCGCAAAACATAGAAGATGCGTAAAACACAGAAGAAGCGCAAAACACAGAAGAAGTGGAGAAACACCGAAGAAGCGCAAAACACAGATGAAGCGCAAAAGATAAAAGAAGCGGCAAAACGCAGAAGATGCGCAAAACACAGAAGACGCGCAAAACACAGAAGAAGCGTAAAACACAGAAGAAGCACAAAACACAAAAAAAAGTACAAAACACAAAAAAGTACAAAACGCAGAAGAAGCGCAAAACACAGAGGAAGCCTAAAACACAAAAGAAGAGTGAAACACGAAAGAAACGCAAAACACAAAAGAAGAGCAAGAGATAGAAGAAGCGCAAACACAGAAGATGCGCAGAACACAGAATAAGAGGAGAAACACCGAAGAAGCGCAAAACTCAGAAGAACCACAAAACACAGAAGAAGTGGAGAAATAAAGAAGAAGTGCAAAACACAGAAGATTCGCAAAACACAGAAGAAGCGCAAAACACAGAAGATGCACAAAACGCAGAAGAATCGCAAAACGCAGAAGAATCGCAAAAGACAGAAGATGCGCAAAACTCATAAGATGCGCAAAACTCAGAAGATGCGTAAAACACATAAGATGTGCAAAACACAGAAGAAGCACAAAACACAGATGAAGCACAAAACACAGAAGAAGTGGAGAAACACAGAAGAAGCGCAAAACACATAAAAAGCTCAAAACACAAAAGAAGAGTAGAACACAGAAGAAGTGGAGAAACATAGAAGCAACGCAAAACACAGAAGTAGCGAAAAACAAAGAAGAAGAACAAAACACAGAAGAAGCGCAAAACATAGAAGAAGCGCAAAACACAGAAGATGCACAAAAATACAGAAAAAGTGTAAAACACAGAAGAAGCGAATACAGAAGAAGCGCAAAACGCAGAAGAAGCGCAAAACAAAGAAAAAGCGCAAAGCACAGAAGAAGTGCAAAACACAGAAGAAGTGAGAAACACAGAAGAAGCACAAAACATAGAAGATGTGCAAAACACAGAAAAAGCGCAAAACACAGAAGAAGCGCAAAACACATAAGAAGTGTAAAACACAGAAGAAGTGAAAACACAGAAGAAGTGGAGAAACACAGAAGAAACACAAAACACAGAGGAAGCAAAAAACATAGAAAAAGTGAAGAAACACAGAAGAAGCGCAAAACACAGAAGAAATGGGGAAACACTGGAGAAGTAGAGAAACAGAGAAGAAGCGCAAAACACAGAAGAAGTGGAAAAAGAAAGAAGAAGCTCAAAACACAGAATGTGCGCAAAACAAAGAAGAAGTGGAGAAACACAGAAGAAGTCAAAACACTAAAGAAGGGCAAAACACAGAAGAACTAGTAAACACAGAAAAAGCACATAACACAGAAGAAGTGAAGAAACACAGACAAAGCGCAAAACACAGAAGAAACGGGGAAACACAGAAGAAGCGCAAATCATAGAAGAAGCTCAAAACACATAACAAGCGCAAAACTCAAAAGAAGCGCGAAACACAAAAGAAGCGCAAAACATAGAAGAAGTGAAAAATACAAAAGAAACACAAAACAAAGAAGAGACACAAAATACTTAAGAGGCCCCAAACACAGAAAAAGCGCAAAACACAGAAGAAGTGGAGAAACACAGTAGAAGCTCAAAACACAGAAGAAGTGAAAAACACAAAAGAAGCACAAAACACAGAAGAAGCTCAAAACACATAAGAAGCGCAAAGCACAGAAGAAGTGCAAAACACAGAAGATGCGCAAAACACAAAAGAAGCACAAAACACAGAAGATGCGTAAAACACATAAGAAGCGCAAAACATAGAAGAAAAACAAAGCACAGAAGAAGCGCAAAACACAAAAGATGTGCAAAACACTGAAGAAGCGCAAAATAGAAAAGAATTGCAAAACATAGAATATGCGCAACACACAGAATAAGTGCAGAAACACTGAAGAAACGCAAAACACCGAAGAAGCGCAAAACACTGGAGAAGCGTAATACACAGAAGAAGCACAAAACACAAAAGAAACGTAAAACACATAAGAAGTGAAAAACACAGAAGAGGTGGAGAAACACAGGAGAAGCACAAAGGATAGGAGATACGCAAAACACAGAAGAAACACAAAACACAGAAGAATTGCAAAAGATAGAAGAAGTCGAGAAACACTGAAGAAGCGCAAAACACAAAAGAAGCGGCAAAACACAGAAGATGCGCAAAACACAGAAGAAGCGTAAAACACAGAAGAAGCGCAAAAAACAGAAGAAGCACAAAACACAAAAAAGCACAAAACACACAAAAAGTACAAAACACAGAAGAAGCGCAAAACACAAAGGAAGCCTGAAACACAAAAGAAGCGCGAAACAAAAAAGAAGCGCAAAACGCAAAAGAAGAGCAAAAGACAAAAGAAACACAAAACACAGAAGATGCACAAAACACATAATAAGAGGAGAAACACTGAAGAAGCGCAAAACTCAGAAGAACCACAAAACACAGAAGATGTGCAGAAATAAAGAAGAAGCGCAAAACACCGAAGAAGCGCAAAACATAGAAGATTCGCAAAACACAAAAGAAGCGCAAAACACAGAAGAAGCGCAAAACACAGAAAATGCACAAAACGCAGAAGAATCGCAAAATGCAGAAGATGCGCAAAACCCAGAAGATGTACAAAACTCAGAAAATGCGTAAAATACATAAGATGTGCAAAAGACAAGAAGTGGAATACACAAAAGAAGCACAAAACACAGAAGAAGCGCAAAACACATAAAAAGCGCAAAACGCAAAAGAAGAGTAAAACACAGAAGAAGTGGAGAAACACAGAAGAAACGCAAAACACAGAAGTAGGGAAAAACACAGAAGAAGCACAAAACATAGAAGATGTGCAAAACATAGAAGAAGCGCAAAACACAAAAGATGCACAAAAATACAGAAGAAGCATAAAACATAGAAGAAGCGAATACAGAAGAAGCGCAAAGCGCAGAAGAAGTGCAAAACACAGAAGAAGCGCAAAACACAGAAGATTCGCAAAATACAGAAAAAGTACAAAACACAAAAGATGCGCAAAATACAGAAGAAGCTCAAAACACAGAAGAAGCCCAAAATACAGAAGAAGCACGAAACACAGAAGATGCGCAAAACCCAGAAGAAGTGCAAAACTCTTCGCGCAAAACACAAAAGAATAAGCGCAAAACACAGAAGAAGTTGAAAATAGAAAAGATGCGCAAAACATAGAAGAAATGGAGAAACACAGAAAAAGCGCAAAACACATAATAAGGGCAAAAGACAGAAAAAGGGCAAAACACAAAAGATGCACAAAATGCAGAAGAATCGCAAAACGCAGAAGAATCGCAAAACACAGAAGATGCGCAAAACTCATAAGATGTGCAAAACACAGAAGAAGTGAAAACACAAAAGAAGCACAAAACACAGAATAAGTAGATAAACACAGAAGAAGCGCAAAACACATAAAAAGCGCAAAAGACAGAAGAAGCGCAAAACACAGAAAAAGTGGTGAAACATAGAAGAAACGCAAAACACCGAAGTAGCGAAAAACACAGAAGAAGTGCAAAACACAGAAGAAGCGCAAAACATAGAAGAAGTGCAAAACACAGAAGGAGCGTAAAACACAGAAGAAGTGGAGAAACACAAAAGAAACAAAAAACACAAAAGTTGCGAAAAACACAAAAGAAGCGCAAAACATAGAAGAAGTAGAAAACACAAAAGAAGCACAAAACGCAGAAGAAGTGGAGAAAAACATAAGAAGCGCAAAACACAGACGAAGCGTAAAATACAGAATAAGTGGAGAAACACAGAAGAAACGCAAAAGACAGAAGTCGAGAAAAACACAGAAGAAGCGCAAAACACAGAAGAAGTGGAAAACACAAAAAAGTGCAAAACACAAAAAAATGGAAAAACACAGAAGAAACGCAAAACACATAAGAAGCGGAAAATACAGAAGAAGTGGAGAAACACAGAAGAAGCGAAAAACACAGAAGAAATGGGGAATCACAGAAGTAGCGCAAAACATAGAAGAAGCTCAAAACACAGAACAAGCGCAAAACTCAAAATAAGCACAAAACACAGAAGAAGCATAAAACTTAGAAGAAGCATAAAACGTAGAAGAAACGCAAAACACAGAAGAATTGCAAAACACAAAAAAATCGCAAAACACAGAAGAAGTAGAGAAACCCAAAAGAACCGCAAAACACATAAAAAGCGCAAAACATAGAACAAGTACAAAATACAAAAGAAGCGCGAAACACAGAAGAAACACAAAACACAGAAGAAGTGGAGAAACACAAAAAAAGCGTAAAACACAATAAGTGCAAAACACAGAACAAGCGCAAAACACAAAAGAAGCACTAAACACAGAAGAAGTGGAGAAACACAGAAGCAGCTCAAAACACAGAAGAAGCACAAAATATAGAAGAAGTGGAGAAACACAGAAGAAACGCAAATCAAAGAAGAAATGGGGAAACACAGAAGAAGCGAAAAACATAGAAGAAGCTCAAAACACAGAACAAGCGCAAAACACAAAACAAGCGCGAAACACAAAAGAAGTGGAGAAATATAGAAGAAGCGCAAAACACAGAAGAAGTGGAAAACACAAAAGAAACACAAAACAAAGAAGAGACACAAAATACTTAAGAGGCCCAAAACACAGAAGAAACGCAAAACACAGAAGAAGTGGACAAACACAGAAGAAGCTCAAAAGACATAAGAAGCGCAAAACACAGAAGAAGTGGAAAACAAAAAAGAAGCACAAAACATAGAACAATTGGAGAAACACAAAAGAAGCGCAAAACACCGAAGAAGTGAATAAACACAGAAAAAGCGCAAAACACAGAACAAGCACAAAACACATAAGAAACATAAAAAACAGAAGAAGTGGAGAAACACAGATCAAGCATAAAACATAGAAGAAGAATAAAACGCAAAACACAGAAGAAGTGGAGAAACAAAGAAGAAACGAAAAATACTTAAGAGATGCAAAATAAAGTAGAAGCACAAAACAAAGAAGAAGTAGAGAAGCACAGAAGAAGCTCAAAATACAGAAGAAGTGCAAAACACAAAACAAGCGCAAGACACAGAAGAAGCACAAAACATAGAAGAAGCGCAAAACACATAAGAAGCGAAAAACACATAAGAAGCGAAAAACACAGAAGAAGGGGAGAAACACAGAAGAAGCGCAAAACACATAAGAAGTGTAAAACAAAGAAGAAGCGCAAAACACAGAAGAAGTGGAGAAGCACAGAAGAAGCACAAAACACAGAAGAACTAGTAAACACAAAAAGGCACAAAACACAGAAGAGGTGAAGGAACACAGAAGATACGCAAAATATGGAAGAATTGGAAAACACAAAAGAAACACAAAACAAATAAGAGACACAAAATACTTAAGAGGCCCAAAACAAAGAAGAAGTGCAAAACACAGAAGAAGTCGAGGAACACAGATGAAGCTCAAAACACAGAAGAAGTGGAAAACACAAAGAAGCACAAAACGCAGAAGAAGTGGAGAAACACAGAAGAAGCTCAAAACACATAAGAAGCGCAAAGCACAGAAGAAGTGCAAAACACAGAAGAAGCGCAAAACACAGAAGAAGCGCAAAACACAGAAAAAGCGAAAACATAGAAGAAGTGGAGAAACACAGAAGAAACACAAAACACAGAGTAAGCAAAAAACATAGAAAATGTGGAGAAACACAGAAGAAGTGCAAAATATAGAAGAAATGGAGAAACAAAGGAGAAGTAGATAAACAAATAAGAAGTGCAAAACACAGAAAAAGTGGAAAAAGACAGAAGAAGCTCAAAACACAAAATATGCGCAAAACACAAAAGAAGTGGAGAAACACAGAAGAAGTGATAGGTTGTCTTTAGCCTACAAATTTAATCCCCTACTTAAATTGATTTATAGTATAGTGAAGTAAGGGTATCGTCCCACAAAGATCAAAACACAAGGAAGATTTTTTCACTTTCAAACAAAGTATGTGATACGGCAACAACCTATAATCAATGTCTAGATCACCTCCGTCTCAATGATTGTTCCCAAACCTAAATTCAATCAATCTAACAAGACCCTTCACCCCCAAAACAGCAAGGAATTGGTAA
>JAOQMR010013867.1:0-10301 GCA_027563865.1 Erythroxylum pelleterianum | reverse complement strand
AAATCAATAAATAGCTAATTAAAAATACTTCGAAGAAGGGGAGGCATGAGGACTGAGGAGGGAAGTATATAAAAAAAGAACACGTGTTTTCTAGTTTCATCTCTAATTTTACTATTGTTATTAGTTGGAGAAGATCGACGCGTGTTTTCTAGTTTCCTAAAAATTAGAGATGAAAATTTGGAAACCTATTAAAAGTAGTTTTCTAATTTCTTAGAAAATTGGAAAAATAGAAAACACACTTTTCTTGAAAAATTGATATATTGTTTTATTAATAAACATGTTTTCTAATTATTTTCTATTTAATGAAAAAATTTTCTAGAAAACTAGAAAATTTTCAGAAAGTAAACGCACCCAAAATTTCTTTTGAACTTAATTTCATTTGCCATGTTTATTTGAACTTAACCAAGGTTTGATTTGATCATAAGCCACTCACAACAGGGCTTATGTTACGTAAGAAAATGTTTAGATTAAATAACTAAGAAAAGGAGGGACGACTCAAAAAGAATAATTCTGATCGAGCCTAGACTCAAGAAAGCAAGGGTCGGGCTTGAGTCGTCCCTCCTCTTCTTAGTTATTTAATCTAAACATTTTCTTACGTAACATAAGCCCTGTTGTGAGTGGCTTATCAGCCAAAAATTACCTAATTGACCATTTTACCTTATTTGACTATATTAAAAAGTTATTTATTGTGTTTAGTGATTCAGCTAAATGTGTCAGCTGATTAACCCAACTGATTTTCATCAAGCTAAGGAATAGCAGCGTTTTACGTTTAGCGTTTTAAAAAATGACAATAAACCCAAGAGGCAGTGGAAGGCTTAGAGGTTATACACAGAAAAAGAGCCGTGGGAAGCAAGAGACGAAAATAGTAAGGTGGAACCAAAACTTTCAACTTTATTTGTCAAATCAAGGTACAGTATATTAATGGTACAGGGATATTGTTTGTTTTATTAGGCTTTTGATTTTTTTAAATTAATTCCAATTAAATGAAGTTAATTAATTTTAAATTTCTAATAAATTGAATCATTAAATTATAAAATCAAAATAAAAGTTAAACTAAATCAATAAATAGCTAATTAAAAATACTTCGAAGAAGGGGAGGCATGAGGACTGAGGAGGGAAGTATATAAAAAAAGAACACGTGTTTTCTAGTTTCATCTCTAATTTTACTATTGTTATTAGTTGGAGAAGATCGACGCGTGTTTTCTAGTTTCTTAAAAATTAGAGATGAAAATTTAGAAACTTATTAAAAGTAGTTTTCTAATTTCTTAGAAAATTGGAAAAATAGAAAACACACTTTTCTTGAAAAATTGATATATTGTTTTATTAATAAACATGTTTTCTAATTATTTTCTATTTCATAAAAAAAAATTTCTAAAAAACTATAAAATTTTCAGAAAGTAAACGTACTCAAAATTTCTTTTGAACTTAATTTCATTTGCCATGTTTATTTGAACTTAACCAGGGTTTGATTTGAACTGCCGTTCAAATGTCCTGAAGTCTGTCTCTCTCTCTCCTTTTCTCAACCTTTTCTCCTCTTTCTTTGCATCCTCTCTAAATAAAACTTAACTCATTTTTAGATACATTAAATATTTTCATCATATAAATAAAATATAATTTTTTTAGCTGGCATTATTTAATAAACAAAAATAAATATTAACCAAAAAATCAAAACATAAAGAATAAAATAACAAAATAAAATCAAATAGCGCGTATCGAGTCTATTTATATTTTTGTAGTCTTAAATCATTCACTAAAAAAACCTCTTGATTACAATTATATAATAGATTAAAAAGATATCTGCAATTATATATTAAATAAAAAAGTTGTATCTATTAAGCCTGTTTATATATAAATAAAGCATATTTTTTAACGTAAACTCAATAATAATTTATAAATTAAGTATTGAAAATATATTATTTTATTAATTAGTAATTTAATATTAAATGACAAAATTAATTTAATTGATATTTATAAGTCATAACATATTTTTTATTAACGAACTGTGGAAGATAATATGGTTTGTGACAGATACTACTACTTAGTTAGGCATGCGAGATACACTTAACGTTGAATTTGTGACCTTGCATGCTACTTAGCCTGCACTTTATTAGAATAACAATAAGTAGAAACTTCATAATAATAATAAAAATAATTAATAATAATAAGAATAATAAAATTAGTAATAATAATACTTATAAACAGTAATAAGAAAATTAATTTTTATAATAATAATAAAAAGAAAATTAATTTTGTATAATAATAATAGTAATATATTATAATAATTATTATAAAATAGAAGTATAAAAAATTAATCATAATAAAGATTTTAATAGTAAAAATAAGAATACAATTAATTGATAAAATTAATAATAAAAAGAATAATAATAACTTATCATTATCAATGCCTGCCTTTGGACAGGCATCTTATTTTGGCCTTCTGATGTTTTTCTCTCTCCCTTCTCTACTTGTTCATCTCGCCTTGTCCACTCCTGTGTTCATCTTCATCACCCCTTGTTCCATTAATGTTCACCTAGTCAATACACAAGTACTCCTTACTTATAGCTTTTCTTTGTAGGAGATCTTGAGTTCTGAGTTACCAGAATATTTTGGCCTTCTGATGTTTTTCTCTCTCCCTTCTCTACTTGTTCATCTCGCCTTGTCCACTCCATTGTTCATCTTCATCACCCCTTGTTCCACTGATGTCCAGGTAGTCAACACACAAGTACTCCTTACTTATAGCTTTTCTTTGTAGGAGATCTTGAGTTCTGAGTCACCAGAATATCTTGGCCTTCTGCGGCAGTGCTAATGGATACCCGATCAGCAACCCCATCTCTTCGCCAGCAGCAACGTTGGACACAGTTTCCAATCCATGTTTTCTTTCACATTCCCATTAGCTCCAACCTCTTCACAGACACGCCTATTCATGTAGTTCTTGTGTTTCTCCTTCCCGTACTTGCAAGTTTGGTCGGAATTAAATATCAAGGGAAGACGCTTACAGCCTTCGAAACCCACCCTGTAACCATCATGATTTCAGTTATAAGTTTCCTTGTATACTGTTGCTTGGTATATGTTCTTAAGCGAGCTTTAGCTTCAACCGAAGCTTGTACTCGTTTTATGACATTTTCAGGTTCGCTGTCGCTGGTTACACTGGCATCGTTGCTATTGCCTAAGCCGCTGCGCGTTGCTTTATATGCATTTTACAGTTTGGTTTTGGTGGCAGAATCATATTCATATGGCACTTTTCACAAGCTATATTGTTGGATTCGTCGGATAGTTAAAGAGAAGCTTGTGAATGGATATGGTGTTCGGAATCGTGTACTTCTGCCGCGGAGTCTCAGAGATGTTAATGATCACCGCCATGTGATTGACTGTCTCCAGGAAATTCATTTACACCATATCGTCGCAACGTCAGCTCGTCCTAGGATATGCCCGTAAGTGCTGGTTGAGTCAACTATGAGTTATGTTGTGTGTTTGATTAATAAGGGCTTGGGTTGAAGTATAAGTTATGTTGTGTGTTTGATTAATAAGGGCTTGAGTTGAAGAATGGATTCTGTTGTGTGTTTGATCGAGTCGAGTTGAATTATACGTTATGTCGTGTGTTTGGATCGTAAGGGGTAGAGTTGAATTATGATTTATAAAGTAAATTTTGTTTTGTGTGTTTTTTAATTATCTGATTTATTATTAATTTAAATACATACGATTAATTAAATATATTATTAATTAAATAATATATATTTAATTAGGCTTGCTTTTTCCATGATATGATACCGTGAGGTTATGATTATTTGTAGCTCGTAGTGATAGCCCTTTGTTTCCAATGCTAATCATTTCTTTTCTTAATTATTATTTATTCTATGAGAATAAAACGAAAGTAAATAATAGATAATGTTAAAAAGGGAACTGCTTCCTAATCTACGAATTATGATTAACATTTGGATTGAAAAACAAAGACTAAGTTGAGTCAAATTTAAGTTTAATTGAGATTAAATATTAAAATTTAAATTTAGTCAAATTTAATTTAAATTTTATTATTTCAAACTTAAATTAGGTTAAACAATACAGGATGAGAATATTAGTGGTGTCGATATTAAAATCATGTTAGCAATGCCTACAAAAACTATTTTTAACCGTTCTCAGACACCATAAGTTCACACGAAATATAATTTTTTATTTATCAACTTCTAATTAATGTAACTAAATTTAAATTTAATTTAATTCAAATTAGAAATCTAATTAAATAAAACTTGAGTTATATTTCTTAATATTGATTATTTTCGTCGTATAAATAAAATATAAATTCTTAGCAAAAACTATTCAATAAACAAAAATAAATATTACGCAAAATATTAAAAATAAATTATAAACAACATAATAAAACTAAATAGCTCTTACAAACTTGTTTACAGTTTTATAGTCTTAAATCATTCACTGAAAATCTATTCAAAGTTCTCTATCGCATAAAATAAGATATTTGTAATTATATCATAAATAAAAGTTGCATAAATAAAAGTTGCATCTATTAAGCCTCTCTCTCTCTCTATGTATCTATATAACTGTATAAAGGCAGGGGATGTTGTGCGAATAGGTACATGCGTTAAACTTATCAACAGGTTTTAAAAGCACGTTGAAAATTCGTCGTAAAGTGTCCCTGTTGACTGGAACAGTTTAGATTGAAAAACAAAGGCTAAATTGAGTTAAATTTAAGTTTAATTGAGATTAAATATTAAAATCTAAATTTAGTCAAATTTAATTTAAGTTTCACTGTTTCAAACCTAAATTAGGTTTAACAATATAGGATTGGACGAGAGTGTCAGCAGTGTCGATATTAAGATTCTATTAACGATACCCACAAAAATCATTTTTAACCATTCTCAGACGTCATAAGTTTACGCGCAATACAAATTTTTATTTATCAACTTCTAATTAATGTAACTATATTTAAATTTAATTTAATTCAAATTAGAAATCTAATTAAATAGAACTTGAGTCATTATTTATGGGTATTGATTATTTTCATCATATAAATAAAATATAAATTCTTAGGAAACACTATTCAATAAACAAAAATAAATATTAGGCAAAATATTTAAAATAAATTATAAACAACAGAATAAAACTAAATAGCACTTAAAAACTTTGTTTACATTTTTATAGTCTTAAATCATTCACTAAAAATCCATTGAAAGTTCTCTATTGCATAAAATAAGATATTTGTAATTATATCTTAAATAAAGTTTGCATCTATTAAGCCTCTCTCTCTATATATATATATATAACTGTATAAAGGCAGGGAATGTTGTGCGAATAGGTACATGACTTAACTCATCAACGGTTTTAAAAGCACGTTGAAAATTCGTCCTAAAGTGGCCCTGTTGACTGGAACACTTAGAGAAGCTATGCCCCAGTGATATCTTCCTAGAATGCCCCTGCGTGGCATCTTAATCGCATACCTTAGACAGCATACTTCACACACGAACTCATAAACAGGTTTTCGAACCACGTTGAAAATTCGTCCTGGCCCCGCCGACTGTAACAATTAAATAAAAGTTGCATCTGAATAATAATTTATAAATCCAAGTATGTCAAATATATTATTCTATAGGTCTGCTTCACTCCTTATTAAACAAGACGTTTTCATGGTAAATTTAGAATACCTCAGCAAAGCATTTAGTACCCTAATAATGAATCTACTAATGAGCCAATTAAGTGGGTCAGAGTGGCCAATCTTTTTTGGAATCATTAGGATTATGAGTCCAAAAGATTTATAGAATTATGAGTCCAGACCCCAAGCTAATGTAGAATTTTAATTATAAGTTATGCTTCTTCTTTTTTAATTTATAAGGGCTTTACTTGAAGTACGAGTTATGTTGTGTGTCAAATAAATGTAAGCTAGTGTTGGAGCATGAAAATTGTACTGGTTGCAGGGGTCAGTGAGCAGAGAATTGCTTCTCGAAATAGTATATGTATTTGCATCTGGCAACTCTAATTCGGTACAGTAGAAGCAAAACGTGAGTCCTCGATGGTGAGCTCTTACAAGGAGATAGATATACTTAACGTTGATTACTATCAAACTCTGTATATTGAAGTTTAAATTTTCCAAAACTTAAATCAACCCCCGATGAACTGCAGCATAGCCTAGCTAGTGGTCAAGAAGTCTGGAAACTATTTCACAAAGAAGACGATTCGGAGAAACGTATTCCAACATTTTCTTATATAACATATAATTGCAAATATCTCATTTTATCTTAATATGTAATTGCAGCTAAGAGCTCTGAACGGAGTTTTCAGTGAATGATTTAAGACTATAAAAATCTAAACTTAAGTGTTATTTTATTTTATTTTGTTGTTTCATATTTTATTTTTTTTAATATTTAGGTTGATATTTAACTTTGTTTGTTGAATAGTATGCGGTAAGAGTTTTTATTTTTGAATTAACTATCAAAAAAGGCTAAATTTTTATCAATTTTTTAATTATAGCCCGAAATTAAAAAAAATAACAATAAAATGCTCAACTTTTCATTTTTTTCAATTATAATGTTTTTTCAATTATGTGTTTCAGAAACCTTAATTATTAATATACGTGAGCCAAAATTAACATAACAAATTAAGATTAATGAAACAACATTATTTAATCACGTAATTAAAACGACATTGTTGTTGTTTAAAAATGACCTATATCAAATTACTCAATCTCGACAGCCTTACGGTTTGATTTTAGTTTTTCCTTCATTTTCAGTTTGTTCTTTCGATGCTTTCATCCTTTTATTTTCATATTACGCAACTCTAACGCCTTCACACTAAAGACATCAAGAAAACGAATTAAAAACCAAGAGCTTATTGGTGCAGTATGCTATAATGCGAAGATGATTTGAGGCGATAAAAAAACAAATAGAAGATAAAGAGCTGAGGGCTGCCGGAGAACAAAAGATAAGGTTAAGTTAAAATTGAAGAAAATTGAAAGTTTAGCATTTTATTGTCACTTTTAAAAGTTTGGACTAAAATTGAAAAATTAAAAGTTTGACATTTTATTGCTGCTTTTTTAAGTTCAGGTTATAATTGAAAATTTGATGAACGTTTGAGTTTTTTTTATAACTAACCCTATATTTTATTTATATGATGAAAATAATCAATAACTCCAAATAATGACAATTTTTATTTAATTAAAATTTTTATTTTGATTAGTGATTTCGTTGCACTTTATAAATGCATTTTAAAGTTCGGTGCAATATTCTAGTTTATGGCTTTCTGATGATTTTGTTGGAAGTACCTGTGGTTTAAGTTGTTGAAACTAAACCTGTAATGCCTATAGGTTGGTGGAGAATGATGAAAATGGAAATGTTTTACTACACTCAAGATTAATAAAAGTATCCAAAATGAACTCCAAGTTTTATGTCATGATACTTTGATTTTCGATTTCGAATCTGTAATTACTTTTTGTTTATCAAACAACCTTCTCCTTTGGAAAATTTATACTGTAGTAGCAAGTTGTTTGGTGACAAGTTTTAAATTATATGTTCAACAGCCATCATGTAACAGGCATATGATTTTTCGTTATTTGTTCTTTTAAACTTCTGGATGGAGTTGCAATAACTTGAATTTACATGGTTGTTTTCATGGATATAGTGATTATAAATGGAGCTCAAAGTGGCAAAAATTTTCTTATGTGAGAACTGATCTCTGGTTGTGAGCTGAAGTATTCGTAGGAAGCATTGGATCTAAGTTAAATACTCAAGGTTGTTCAATTTGATTGAAATGACTTCTTTTATGGCATGGAGAAATGAAGCCATTTGATTATGAATGGAGCTCAAAAGCAGTAGTTTACACCTTTTAGGGGTAAAGAGTGCAAACCATCTTAGGAATGTTGGGTATTTGTGTTTACTATTCAGGTTGTTCTATATTTGCTATTAGCTTTAGTATATATGTTGCATGCTACTTTTTATGACATGAAAATATGGCGGTGACTAGTCCAGAGCTTGACAACTGAGCTACTTACCTACCCGCCTGCATATTGGGCAGGCCTTGCTTCGCTTTGGAATAAAAATTTATAGATTATTGGCAATACAAACATCTCCTGCTTTGACATTTGATTCTTTATGTCATCTTATTTGAATTAGAAGCTCTGTTGAGGAAGTCATATTTTTAGGGAATGAAGTTCGCCCTTATGTTGGACTTGACCTTGATACTGTAGATTCCAGGTGTGATATATTAGGAACTTGATTTCCATTCAAGTTCTGCCACCTCTGGAGCCGCGGTAACTATTTCCCCGAATGGAAAACTACCCCGATACAATCAAATGTAAGGCAGTACTTGAATTTAGGGTATAAGCCATGAAAAGAGCTATTAGATAGTGTTTTGCTCATATGGCTATGGAGATTTAAAGAACTATATATTTTGGACTAAGCTGCTAGAATTTGAGTTGTAAGTCGTTCTCTTGAGGATTTAATAACTTTCATTAGCATCCTCCTTTAGGCAGCAATGCCAGAATTTGAATCGCTTGAGTCAAACGGCTTTCTCTCTTCGACAAGTAGTTTCTGGGTCTTAACCATTTAGCATTATTAAAGCTAAATGGCCCTGGGCGGAGCCAAAGTTTATCCTCATAAATGATAAAATAGAACATATTTTTATCCTTATAAAAAATAAAATGAAACAAAATAGGACCTATGAACAACAACAAAAAGGACATATTTTATTTATTTTTATTCTTTGTGTGGGCTCAAAAATAAGTAAAAATATAAACTTTTTTTAAACTTTATCCAGGCTTATAAAATATTAGAAACGATCTTGCGGCGACCAACCATTCGTTTTTACATAAATCATCTTTAAGTGTAATTCTGTGAGTGCTTTGTTAGGTCAAAAATTGGCAAGCATAACGAAAGAACAGAAGAATGAAAGTGATTGAGAATGTAATTGTATTGTATTGCCTTGCTTAATCTGAGTAACTTTACATTATATTTATACATGTATATGATATCTGTAAAGATAACGAAGATCACAAGATAAAATCAAATACAATAAAATCATATACAATAAAATCAAATACATTTAAAAGGAAATTGGATAATTGTTGTTGGGATTGCATGAGAATCTGCATGTGTCTTCATATGTTTATCAGCCCCCCGCAAGATTACGGTAGGTAGCCACAGTGAGCTTGTCACGAAATTGTTGAAAAGCAGATGAAGGTAGAGCCTTGGTCATAATGTCGGCAATTTGATGACTTGAAGGCAGATGTTTAATCGATAATGCTTTGCTGGTGACCATCTCGGACAAAGTGAATATCAATTTCAATATGCTTTGTACGAGTATTATTGATGGGATTGGCAGCTAGAAACGTGGCACCAAGATTGTCACACCAAAGAGTCGGTGGTAGGTGAGAGAAACCAATTTCGCCAAGAAGAGATTTAAGCCAACGAACTTCAGCAGCAGCAAGAGCAATACTTCGATACTCGACTTCGGTGCTGGATCTAGCAACTGTATGTTGTTTCTTGGCACTCTAGGAGATGAGATTTGGACCCAAGAAGATACAAAAACTAGATGTAGACCGACGATCATCAGGACACCCTGCCTAATCAGCATCATAATAGGCATTGATAGAGAGAGAGGTTGTGCGGGTTAAGTGGAGACCAGAAGAGGATGTGGAACGAAGGTATCAAAGTATCCGTTTAACAGCAGTCCAGTGAATATCGGTAGGACAATGGAGAAATTGGGAGACTTTATTAACTGCAAATTGAATGTCAGGTCGAGTGAGACAAAGGTATTGTAGGGCACCAACAGTGCTTCTGTATTCAGAAGGATTAGAGAGGGGTGTACCATGATTTTTGGATAGAGGAAGAGTAGGAGTAATGGGTGTGATGGCAGGTTTGGACTAAGCAAGGCCTGTGCGGAGAAGAAGATCTTTGGTATACTTAGTTTGGGTAAGAAGAAGTCCTGTAAATGTGGTTTGAGCTTCAATGTCAAGAAAATAATGAAGAGGGCTGAGGTCTTTGATAGAGAAGGTAGAATTGAGTTCAGTAATGACATGTTAGAGGAAAGATGGGCAGGAGCTAGTGATTAAGATGTCATCAACATAAACTAGAAGGAATGTGGTATGGGAGGAGGTGGAATGAACAAATAAGGATGTATTAGATTTAGTGGAAGTGAAATTGAGTTCAATTAATTTTTGACTTAAGCGATAAAAGCATGCTCGTGGAGCTTGTTTCAGACCATAAAGGACTTTGTGAAGATGGCAAACATGAGAAGGTCGATGAGGATCAATAAATCCAGGGGGTTGGGTCATGAAGACTGGTTCGTCAAGATTCCCATTA
>JAOQMR010013852.1:0-10301 GCA_027563865.1 Erythroxylum pelleterianum | reverse complement strand
AATAATATGAGCATATGCACTAGATATGGACCTGATGTCAACAGGTGAACTAATAACATAACAATTGCAAAAACTAAACACACTTTTTTTTCACTGTCTCATTTTTTAGATATTGTCCCTTTTTGGAACTCACAACATTCTATCCCTGTTTGGTTTTTTTTTTGACAATAACGAATTTAAAATAACTAATGGCATCATCTAAAAATGCATGCAAGTGCTCATAACAATAAGGCTGAAGGGGCTAGCAAAGGATAAGTGTTTCAGGGACTGTGTTTGGGAAAAGGGTTTAAAGAAAGAACACCTCTATCACATCAAAAAATTCTAGTTCATCAAGCTTTGAGTAAGAATTGAGACAAGTTCTAGAGAAGTATGAAGTAAGCAGATGCACACAAAGATAGAAATAAAATTTTGGCTCAAATATCCTTCCAACAAGGGTTTTGTCTCAATGCACAATCTCAAGTCTCAAAAACTTAATGCGCTACTTTGTTAGCATGCCCCCATTCACTATGTGTCGAAAACCTTGAAAGTAAAATTTTGCTAACTCCGACTATCATTAAAAGAATGGAGGGAATTTTTCAAAAACTTAAGCACCAATTTGAAACTTATAATTGCTTTGAAAGCAAAAGTTACAAAGAGCTAAGCGTGAAGAAACTGGATTGGCGGAAAATCTTTCAAATGCATTATGTTAAAAAGGTTGGACGTCGCGACGTACAACGTGTGCGTCACGACGTATAATGTGCGTGTCGCGACGTGCATGCATAAATCGCAAGCTCCGTCGCGATGTATGATCAGACGTCGCGACGTGGAAGTAGCAGAATGACAGAAAATTTAAAATTTTACCAAGTTTAAGTCAACAGAAGGCAAGATTGGCTAACATATTCCTCAACCGTTGTCAACAAGCATGCAACACCACATAAAAATAGGGAAACAGCTCCCCCCACACTGAAACCACACATTGTCCCCAATGAAAATGCAGCAACAGGAAAGCATAATAAGAGCAAGGCACAAAGAGAGAAAAGAAGAAAGTGGAGAATGATCATTAAAGCGCAAGTTAATCAGTATAAAAATATCGAAGGATCCCAAAAACGAACTACAGAAAATAAAAGAAGAAACAACAAAAAGAAATAAAGACAAGCAAGCAAAAGCTAAGCCGGAGAATCATTAGCAGGAGGATCAGGAGGGGCTGCCTCGGAAGTGCTAGGACCAGCGGAAGGATCTCGGGCGGCAGGAGGAAAAGGCAATTGCAGGCGATCCACAATCAAGGTAAGTATGGAACGGGTGAACTGGCGGTCATTGGTGAGCTGAGCCTCAATGCGCTGAAGGGCCGCTCGAAGAAGGGCCACGTCCTGGGCGGAAACTGGGGACGGATGGAAGGTAGGAGCGGAAGGTGTAGGAGGGACTTCCTGCAATAACTGGAGGGGCAGGATCGGGCAGCAGGGGTGAGGTAGCCATAGGAGGTGGGGATAGAGAAGAAGGAAGGGAAGGGTCAGGATGGGGAGGAGGTGGAGGTTGGAGGTGATGAGGGTTGCGGAGACGGACGTATTTGAAGGCAGGGGTAGGCTCAAAAGTAAGATCAGTCGGATGTTCCAGAACTCGATAAGCCCGGAACATGTCAGTGATTAGGTGAGGAAAGATCAGGGAATGGTTAATGTTAGTTGAGAGGAGGCATTGTAGGACGGCGGGGGTAATGGCATGGGCGAGGTTGACGGGGCAGGCTACTATGAGAAGGTAAATGTAAAGAGCCTGCTCCTTGGGTACCATGGCTAGGTGGTGGGTTGGGAGGTAAATGTAAAGAGCCTGCTCCTTGGGTACCATGGCTAGCTGGTGGGTTGGGAGGATGTTGTTGCATATGAAATGGAGCCAAGGACGAGCTTCGAAGCGAAGGTCGGAACGGCAGATATATCGCTGAGCCCCTCGGGATTGATACCATTCGGCACCCTCGGGACAGAGAGTGCGAAGGGCATCATCCCAAGGATACTCATGCAGAAGTGCAGCATAATGGCAGCAGGGGGTAGGAGGAAGGTGATAGTGCTCCCGAATAGCAATAGAATTGAATGCACGGGGGATGGCAACACTTTGGAAGTTAATTCCGCGGTACTGGAATAACGGACATGGATATAGAATTGGCGGATGAAGGTGAGGTTCCCAGAGGTCCTAGGTTGGGCTAGGTTGGTGAGCTAGAGTTGATAAAGCTGGCGAACGAAGGGATGGGAGTGAGGTGTCAAAGGAAAGGGTTTTTCCTTGAATATGCCCCTGGTCGCAATTTTGGCGGCCAGTTCAGCATACTCTGGATCGACCGGAAGGGAGGAAGAATGAGTTGGAGAATATGGATGGTGTGAAGAATGAGAAGGTTGGGGAGAAGGGGAGTTAGCAGAGAAAACTCCCAAAGAGGATGGAGAAGCAGCGGGATGAGGAGAAGGGTGGTCAGAGAAAAACTCATCAAGCGAGTCAGAAGAGGAGGGTAGGACATCGGAAGGGGAAAGGGGACGGCTGGCCCTACTACCGTTCTTGGTACGAGGCATTTTCCTGCACACAAAAAGAATTAGACAGAAAATCAACAAAACAATAAGGACATTAGCAAAAATCCGCCACCTCGTCTCGCTGTAAGGGTAGACGTCGCGACGAGACAAAACCCTTGATCAGACGTCGCGACGAGAAAGGGACCTTGCATGTCGTGACGAGGTAAGCCCTACGTCGCGACATATAGCGCTCGTCGCGAAACCCTAACTCTAAACTATAGAAAGCAAAAACGAAAATGGAGAAAAACAAAAGGGAAAGAGACGCTTACAGGAGTCGAAATCAAGAGAGGGGAGGACGACGGAGCTCGGATGAGGTTGGGCGACGGAGAGAAGATGAGAGCGACGACGGCAGCAATAGAGGTTCGGAGAAGAAAGAAGGAGGGAGAAGAGAAGAAGAAGAAACGGCGAGGGGAGGTGAAAAGACGTGAGAAGGAAAAGACCAAACGGTCCCTGGACAAAACGAAGGACCGACGTGCAAAAAGGGTAGAATAGGAGTTTCAATTGACTGCGCGTCGCGACGTATAACTCAAACACATCGCGACGTAAGAGGCAAAGAAGGAACGAGACACGTCATGACGTGTGACGCCACGTCGCGACGCCTCTACCCGAACAGAACAAACACTCAACACAAAACAAAAGGATCCTAAACAGTTTGTAAAATCAGTCCACAATTCAATCTCCCAATAACTAATCTCTTCCACTAAGCGTTATGCATCGTTCATCCAAAAAGTTCCAGGATTCAAATAGAAAGTCAATTTATTAAAACAAGAAACAAAAATCATACCTAACTACAGCTAATCCTACTGGTTTGGTCTCTCCCCCCACATTTAATCAACATACTCATGCAACATAGAATTTCATGCCAATTTCAAGCAAGACGCATAAATATATTGAAAATTGCAGGAAGAGAAACACCTGGTGCTCAAGGTGGGTCCAGTAGTCCGGGATGGACATCTGGTTGATATCCAAGCTCCATGTCAGCAGCTCGGCTCTTTGGCAGCTCTATGTCCATTCCCATAACCGAAGGCTCACCTCCAAAATGATCAGCAAGAAAACTTTCTGCAAAGAGATTATCAGCAGAAGATTTTAAAGTTTGTGCATAATCAATACATGCATCGTCAACAACCATATCAAGCATACTCACTCCAAGTAGAGAGTAATCCTTATGGGGGTGTTTCATTGCTTCATACATGTTGAAGCTTACCTGTTGGTCTCCAACCTACATGGTGATCTTACCTTCCTTCATGCTTATCATGGTACCTGCTGTCTGTAGGAAAGGTCGTCCGAGAATCAATGAGGTGTCCTGCACAACTTCAGTAGACATTTCAAGAACAAAAAAATCTGCAGGAAACACTAACCCTTTAACTTGGACCAAGATGTCCTCAATTATGCCCACTGGATGCCTCAAGGATCTATCAGCCAATTGTAACACCACTGAAGTAGGTTTTATATTCTTAACTCCTAGGGCTTCATAGACAGATTTAGGCATCACGTTGATAGCCGCCCCTAGATCTAACAATGCTCGCCCAATAGTTACCTTTCCAATGATGCAAGGTATTGTAAATGATCCAGGGTCTTGACATTTTACAGGGATTTGGGGCTTGAAAAGGGCTGACACGTTGGAGCTCACTTGGACCCTCTCATTCGGCCTAAACTTCCTCTTGTTTGTGCACAAATCCTTCAAGTATTTGGCATAGGCCGGAATTCTCTTCACTAAGTCCAGTAAGGGGACATTTATTTCCACTTTCCCGAATAGATCAATGATGTCCTTCTCATTCCTGAGCTCATTCATTTTCTTACTCATAAGGTAAGAGTTGGGAAAGGGAAGGTCTTTCAGATTTACCTCCTTACTGATAGCTTCGTTTTCACTTAACTTTTCCTTCTCAGCTCTCTCTTCTGAACTTCTTGGAGTTGTTTCATTTTCCTTGGTTGTTGTTGATTTCTTCTTTTCTTTCAACAACTTCTCCTCTCTGACACTTTCCGATCTTATTGTTTTCTCCTTAAATTGAGGCGCTTCCTCAACTTCAACTTCATCAGTGTAAGCTTCTTCCGGAATGTTGAACTACACTTGCTTCCCACTTCGCAAAGCTATAGCATTCAAACTCTTAGGGTTCATCAGAGTGTTGGAAGGAATTGACCCACTACTCCGCGCTTGATTTTCACTCAAGTTGTTAGACAACTGAGTGACATATGAGTTGATATTCTCGGCCTTGGTTTCCCATTTCTCCATTCTCTTTTCCAAGGCACTAAACTGAGCAGCATTCTTAGAGGAATCTTGCTGAATTAAATTCGTAATTGCGTTAAACTGGCTGGCGTTTGAATTCCTCTCTTCCTTCATCAAGGTCATCATACTGTGCAGCAATTGGTTGGTATCCTCTTTTGGTTGCACCGTCAAAGCTTGTTGATCGGAAAACTGGGTATTTGAAGTTCCAGTTCCACTTCCTGCTTGGAATCTGTTCGGTGCTCTTCCTTCCTCGTGTCTCCAACTAAATCTTGGATGAGCTTTCCATCCCTCATTGTACGTGTTTGAGTACGGATCCCATTTTTGATTCGGCCTTCCTTGATACATTGCCGACACTTCCTCGTATCTTCCTGGGCAAACGCTCGAAATGTGCATTACCGACCCACAAGTTTCGCAGCTGGGCGCGGTGAGATCCATTGATGAAGATGGCAATGCACATTCAAATTCTTCAGTTTGGCAGTGATAGAAGACAACTGCGAAGTGATTCGATGCTCTAAGGAATCCACCTTTGATTCTAAGCTCTCCATCCTTTTATCTTGAGCCGTTAAGGCTCCAACTTTGTACACTCCTCTAGAATCGCGGACACTATATTGTTGATGGTTTAAAGCCATCCTCTTGATTAGTGCCCAAGCTTCTGGGGCGGTGAGGTCGATCAGAGATCCTCCCGAAGCTGCATCCAACATTCCTTTTTCTTGATTTTTGACCCCATCATAGAAATATTGCACTAATTGCTCATCTGGAATTTGATGATGGGGGCATCTTGACAGTAAGTCCTGAAGACGGTTCCAATAGTCGTAAAGGGACTCATCATAGTCTTGTTTTGCCGAGTAGATCTCCTTCCTCATCGATGACGTCCTGGAGGCGGGAAAATACTTTTCTAAGAAGGCTTTTCTCAGATTGGCCCAACTGTGGTAGGCATTGGCCATATGCCTCGGGAGGCTCATGTACCACTCCCGGGCCTTACCTTCCAGCGATAGGTGAAAAACTTTCCAAAGAACTTGGTCCAAATGCACTCCTATCGGTTTCATACTTTGACAAATCATTGTCAGTCCTTGTAAATGCATGTATGGATCTTCTCCGGCCAAACCACGGAATTTAGGGAGGAAGTTCATCAGCAATCCTTTGACTTCGAAATTAACATCGAAATTAGGACAAGCCGTAGTGAAAGGATCGCAGTTGACATCGGATGTTGTGGCTTCCCTAATGGTCCTACGCCTATTGTTTCCATTGTTTTCGTCTGCTCTCTCCTGGTCACCATTTAATCCGTGATCTCCATTTCTAGGTGAAGTGAATCACACGTTAATATAATGATATTCAAATACACAAGAAGGGGGGTTGAATTGTGATAACTTTTTCGTTAATCCCCGCTTAAAATCGAACTTATTATTTATAAACGTCTTTCGTTCAACTTGCGTATTAAGAGTATCGTAAAATACAGAAATGAAATATAGAGAGAGAGTTGAGAGATTTTGACACAGTAGTTTTTATACTGGTTTATCCCAAACCGTGGGCTACGTCCAGTCCTCAGACAACCTTCTGAGATTTCACTATCTCTCAAACGTTTACAAGTATTCTTTCACTGAGCCTCTTCAGGTCTCTTTACAGTCAGTATTCTTTTACGCTTAGCCTCTTCAGGCTATCTGTACCACTTTCAAACTTGAGTAGTGTGTAGAGCTTTGTTACAGAAAAATATTGCTTTCGCAATGTTCACAGAGTGATCTCTCTAGTAAGTTCAACAGTTGAATAGTTCAAAAAGTCTTGTTTGTCTTCTAACTCGACTCATATTTATAGCCGAGTCTTCAACTGCTTCTTGAATAACTGCTTCTTGATTCTTTAAAGAAACGGTTAGTCAGTTGAGCTCTGTAACTAACTCAAACTGATACTTTCGACTTCTTTACTCTTTTATCTGATTATTGCATCGTTTGCTTTTTGCTTCGTCTGCCTTTTGCTTCATCTGCTTTTTCTTCTAAGCTTCCGTCTGCTTTTTTGTATTTGTTTAGCTTCCTTCTGCTTTTTCGAATGACTTCTGTCCGCTTTTTCGAATGACTTCCGTCTGCTTTTTCTTCTAAGCTTCCGTCTGCTTTTTCAAATGACTTCCGTCTGCTTTTTCTTCTAAGCTTCTGTCTGCTTTTTCGAATGACTTCCGTCTGCTTTTTCGAATGACTTCAGTCTGATTTTTCTGTCTTTGTTTAGCTTCCGTCTACTTTTCATTTTTTTTTTTTTTGTTTGTCATCAAAATTATTAAACACGTAAAGTCAATTTTGACTTAACATTCTCCCCTTTTTTGATGATAACAAATACTTAATTTAGAAATATGAAAAGATGCTTATAGAAATATATCAACAAAAGTACATATCAAGAGAAATTCTATTCTAATGGTTCTATCTTTTCTCTTAACTTCTGCTTCACTGATCCGCCCTGTTTTTTTTTTTGCTTTTCTTTTTCAAATTCGACTTCCTTCTCCCCCTATTTGTTATATATCAAAATTATAACCCGGCCTACTTCACAAGCTTTTTCACCATTTTCTTCAACTTCTTCATATCTTTGACAAGCTTATGAACTTGCTGCTGTAGAGTTGGTGGTTCAGCTTCACTCAATTGTCCTTTTTCTTTGGGTTGTTCTTGAACTATGGAAACTGTAGTCGAATAAGCATCCTCAATTGAAATAGATGGTTCAGTTATTTGGAGGAGGGGAGGTTGAACAGGTAGGTTTGGCTCAGGAAGGTTAAGGTCATCAGGGACAGGTAGTCGTGGAAATGTTCTACCAATCCAAGGTAGGACTTCTTCAAATGAAGTGATGTCCCATAATGGTCGATTGCGCAGAATGATTTTCAACACAAAACTTGAACATTCCAAATTTCCAATCATGAGAGGATTATAGTGACCTTCTCTTAGTATTCCTCCATTTGGATCATCATCTGCAACTTTGCTTTCACTTGTTCCTGGATCCTTTTAAATGCAGATTGCACTGGCCTTCCTCTTAACTTCACATGCTTCATCTATCAAACGTACTGCTTCAACAATTTCATCAGATGTCATGTCATCCAAGACTGGCTCTGAATGAACTTTCAGCTTCAATTTTTCAGTATTGCATTCGGCATAATATGGTGGTTGAAAATCTGGTACCACCTTTATCATCGTGCTTTCTAAAACTGGATAAATAGTGTGAGGCTCTTCAGTCATCTCTGTTGGATATGGTTCCTTCGCAACTCGTTTCAGTTGATCATAATAATTCTTGTATCCTGTATCCAGCAGATGCATAATACTTTTGTCAAACAAAATTGATTTGAAGTATGCCTTCACTATTCTCCTTGGTTTTTCCCTGATAATTATTGACTTGATCCTCTTCTCTTCTTTTGTAACCAATCTGATTTCCAAGTCTTCTCTTCGTAGAAGTGGAGATGAAGCATTTTGTACCATACTGTGTTCTGCTTGCTCTTCTTCTTGAACGACAGTGGGTGTAGCCTTCTCCTTGCTTTCAAGTGTTGGTTGAGCAGTAGTAGAAACTACTTCTTCAAAGATAGGATTATCATTCACATTGTGAATGTCCTCAACATTAATAGAGACTTCTCCCAAGCTAATTTCATCAGTAACAAAAATATTTTCCTCTTGCCTGATTTCCTTAGAAGTCGTGTCTTTCATCGGACTTCCTGATTTCTTAGCACTAACTTTTCTCAACCTCGGTGACTTTTGAGGTTGGAGGTTTTGCTTCTCAGTTTCTACTTTCCTTTTCCGTTCAGCCTCCTCGGACTGATTTGCTGAATCTTCACGCAGAATTAAGACTAATGATCTTGTAGCTTTCGGTGCTCGCAATTCAGAAATTTTCACCTGATTGGACTCTTTGGATTGCTTAGCTTCTTGCTGGCGTATGGTTCGCACTCTTGGTGACCTTCTAGTTTGCTTTGGAATGTCACTTAGGAGTGTTTCTCCTTTACGCTTCAGCACACCGTCTTCAATAACTCGAACATTCGTAGGCTTTGTCTCTTTAGAATGAGACCTAAAACTTTTCATGGGAGATTTCTTCATTGTACGCTCCCCCTTAGTTCTTGCTTCCTTTGGAGACTCTGTTTCTACTTTGTCTAGATGTCTCAGACCCATTTTGGCTATAGATGTCGAATCAATATAGCTTTTAACATGTCTTTTTACCCTGTTACCCCATTCCAGTCGAACACCAGATTCTTTAAACACTCTTGTAAGCAGCATTGCATAAGGAATGTTATGTGTATCCTTCAATGATTTGACCATATATTGATAAATCAAAAATTGTAAATCTATAGGGTAATGATTCAGAAGATGAAAAATACACTGTTCGTCCAGTGTTGTGACCAGAGGTCGTGAACCTGTTCTTGGTAAAATACAATCAAACAATACCCTTGCCTTTGGTACCAACCATGAGGCCCTTCTCTCTGCTGGGTTGTTGTTTCCATATAGCTGACAATTTACTTCGTCTTCATTCATCTTCAGCTTTATCATCCACTTTGCTTTGTTAGACAGCTGTACTCCATCCATAGGGCATTCAGTTACCTTCTCCAGTAACTCCTTTGTCACTATGATGGAGATTTTGTCTACTGAAGAAACAATAGTGTCTGCTACCATTTCGGTATTCTTCAAGAATTCGTATATCTCCTGAGGGTAGATGTCTTCATGAATCTGAAAGAAGTTTCTCCAGCCGACCGCAACTATTTCTGGCTCGATGTTCATGTTGTCTTTTCTCAGTGATTCGAAATTCACAAGTCTTTCCAAATTCGCTCCTGGCTCCACTCGGGTAAGAGGCTTAATGAACATCTTTCTGATTTTGACTGGGTAACAGTTGATCGAAGAAATATCAGAGAACTTTGTGTGAAGAACAATTTCTGAATACAGTAGAATCTCCAAAAGTCGGTGTTTAGGGATTTTAAAGAGAATTCTAGAATGGGTGTGCTTCTCAAGGCTGTGACAGCTTTTGTTAGACCTTGTTTATTTGCTTAAAATTTGTTTAATTGATTTTTTATGTTTTAATTGCTTAATTGGTTCTTTATGTTTGATTTATGGTTTAAATTTTTTTTGAATTTGTCTTTGACTAGAATTTGAGAAAAAGAAATAGAATTTAAGTTGAATTGAAGTGTTAGGTAAAATTAGAATTAATGTAGTGTGTTAGGTGGATTAGAAAATGGCTTGTATTAAATGAAGACAGAATTAGTAGTTAGTTAGCTTTAAACTAGTTGGTTAAGGAGCTAGTTGGAGTCTTTGAGACCCAACCAAGGGCATACTTGGAAGGGGACCTTAAGTGAAAGGCAAAATGGGAAATCAAAGGGTAAATGAAAGGTGAAAATAAGAGAGGAAGAAGGAGAGTGTCGTGGGAGTTGGAGAGGAGAAAAGAATAGTGCGTGGAGAAGAAGAAGAAGAGAAGAAAAGAAGAGAAAAAGAAAGGGAAACCCAAGGAAAAAGGTGAAATTTTCGTGGATTCAAGGAGGAATCAAGCTTCTAGGGAATCAAGGGGCTAATTAAGGCCAAGAAGAAGGAGGCTAGTGATCTTTGGAAAATTGCAAAATTGAGGTGGGT
>JAOQMR010013813.1:0-10303 GCA_027563865.1 Erythroxylum pelleterianum | reverse complement strand
CCTTGGAAATCACAAACCCATGTCTTTCTTGAGATATCTAACCCAAGAACTCTCTAGAAATCCAAAGATTGAAAAACCATCTTACCTTGGATCTCCACCATTTTCGAAATTCCTTGGCCCATCTTGAAGCTCTCCTCCTTTTCCATGTTTTTCCTTCATGAATCACTTGAAAATCACCCTTGGGGACTTAGAAAATGGAAGCCCTAGCATCACCTCCTTTCTTCTCCTTCTTTCTCCCATTTTCGGCACTCTCTCACTCTCTCCCTCTCTAATTTCGTTTCTTACTCTTCTCTTGCAAGACAACATTTCATTTTTTTTCTCTTCTAATTTCCCTCCTTTTATACTAACTTACTCACTTAAGCCCAAGCCCAAAGCCTTCCATCTTTCTTTTCTCCACTTCTAACTTAACTTAAGCCCAAACCTTCATTTCCTTCTTCTTCTTATTTTAGTTTGGGCCCAAAAGCCCATTATATCATTTAATCCCAACTAACACATTAACTTATATTTATTCATGCTACCTACCTTATTTATGTTATCATTTAATCCATGCCACCTAACTTAATTTAATGCTATCATACTTAATTAATACTACATTTAAATTATGCCTAACCTTAATTAATTTATCAAGACCATATAAAATCATGCAATCATGCTTAATAAAAGAGAAAAATTTTCAGGGCCAACAGAACTTATGTTTACACCTCAATAATATAAACTTATTCCAAGTTCATCACTCAATCATGCACCAAGGTTCATGGCTCAATACACTTGATTCTGATAACATCATCAATCAATCTTTTACCAATCCTTTCCTAATGAATTTATATAACCATGAGATTTGGTGGAGAGGAAGGACAATGTGTGAGGAGTTTGTGGGTCAAATTTCAAGAAAATCAGATGTCCAGAGAAGAAGTTATGGTCAAAAGTGTGAAGGGTGTTTTAAAATGTCAAAAAGCATTGCACTTTCACTGTCACGATCGTGCACTTCCTGTTGATTCCTCTCTATCATGATCATGCACTACCCAACATTTTCTCTCTATCATGATCATGTTTGTGCACCATCGTGCACTACCTGATATCTCTTCTCTGTCACGATCTTGCTTGAGAACGATCGTGCAACTCCCCTAAGGTTTTCTCTCTGTCACGATCGTGCACTACCCGATGTTTCCTCTCTATCACGATTATGCTTGTGCACAATCGTGCACTGCCTAATATCTCCTCTCTGTCACAATCGTGCTTGTGAACAATCATGCAACTCCTTTGAGGTTTTTTCTCAAACACGATCGTGAATTACCTGATGGCTTTTCTTAAAATAGGTTTTTAGGTCAATTTTGCATGGCCATTTTGACAAGGAAAAAGACATATTTAGGCAATAAATTCTCTAAATAAATGTTTCCATATTTCTTAAGTTTCTAATGACACCAATTTCATACAGTTTGGTTCAATATTCTGCAAGTTAAACCTAAAATACTACAGACTGTTCCCAAACCACGACAACACATTGTACTCAATTTCAAGCCAAATTTTGAAACCATTAAAGACAAAACTACAATTCTTTTCCTTCATGAAAAATATACCATATTCTCTAGTTCAATATAAACTTAAAATCATCACATTTGGATATGTACAAATCAAGATATGGCTAAAGTACAGATGCATGTTTAGTGAAAACACTCCATCTAACATATTCTAGCACACTTCATCCTAGTTCATCTCTTTTGCTTAGTCTCTCATTTCTAGCTTATGTCCTCATGATTACCTTTTCATTCCCACTTCCATTTTAGCTTAATTTCAATCATAAACAAATAATATTCTATGTTTGATCATAATATCAAAAGCAGAACATCTACATTCATATATATTCATCACTAAATTTCTGCATATGCTCAACTCTAATCTCACATTCATTTATCTTCTAATTATAACCTTAATTGATCTCATTTCAAAACACCATATTACTCCTTTATATTAACTCTAAACTCATGTTAGTTCATCTCCAAAACACCCAAAGAGATCCATGTTAATAAACATTAATTGAAAACAAAACATGAAACATCTATTTACCTATCAAATTTTTCTGCACCTTTTTTCCTACACCATTTTCAATGATCTTTCTATTTCAAACTCATCCCTGCAACAAATTATGAAATATTAATCATCATAAACACAAAAACAAGAAACCAATGTGTTCATTTCTTTACCCACATTCCAATATATATAAAAACACCATTTTATGAACATTTAACCTCTAACTATCATTATACATGTTTCATTCAACAAATCATGAAGAACCATACGATACTTACTTGGTAAAAATCCAAACTCTTCAAAATCAAGTGAATCCTAGCTTTCCATGGCTCACACGATCATCAACATTCAAGGGTGGTTGGGTTGGGTCTTCTTGTAGCAAATGAAGAAGACAACAAAATGATAGTAGCAAAGAAGGGTAAGAGCAATGCTTACATTGATAAGGCAAAAAGAGAGGTTCTTAGGTGAAGAAGATGAGAAGAGATATTAACAAGAGATGAAGTAATTAATAAAGTGAAAGACCAATTAAAGAGAAGATAGTCATTCACTTGGAAGAGTTTTGTGGGGTAAGGAATGGGATGTGGCAAGTGACAGTCACTTGCCACATGTCACTTTCTTATAGTCTCTCCTTGGTTTTTTATTTAACTAGTCCATTTGTCTTCAATTTCTACCTCAATTGTCTCACAATTTTTAATGACATATGTCATTTATAAAAATTTTCTCTACCATTTGACTCTTATTTCTACTACCACTTATCAATTGTTTTGCCATTTGACATTTTTCCTTGTCTAAAAATACTCATAATTTCAGAAAATATTCCAAATTCTACCAAAAATTCTAAATCAGTAATTATACTCTCCAAATTAATTTTCAATACATAAAATCTAAAATTCTCAATATAATCACATTTATAAATCAAATATAATCACATTTATGTGGTTCACAACAATCAAAGAATAAGTATAAAAATAACAAATACACACAGATTTATGTGGTTCACCAAAATATGGTTACGTCCACGAGCGACTAGAATTTTATTTCACTATGAATTGTTTTCAACATCGGTACACTAGGAGAATAGAATGTATTTATACACCCAGGAGAATACAAAAGACATAAAGTAATTTAGCCTCGAGGGCTACCAGCCCCGAACCCCCACCTTAGGGTAGGGGGCCTGGCGTAAAGTCCATAATATTTTATCAGGCTCCATATCTCAACTGGGATAATGAGATGTTACAATAAATATGCATATTAATGGATCATTACTTTCTCTATCTAGTTATAAATTTTCATTTTAGGTATCTATTAGCCATAACAAAGGCAAGTGTACCTTTCGTTAGCAAGTAATATAGTAGTAAGTACGAGTTGATCCCTTAAGGAAATGGTATGGATTAGAAAACCTAAAACTACTAACTAGTAAATAAACACAAGCTTATCTAGAAAGATTTGATCTAAAAATAAGAATAAGAAATAGAAAATTTAGAAAACAAGAGGATTTGATGAATTCCATTGTTCACCAAAAGGAGATTGTTGATAATTTTGATGGAATTGAGGTTACCTGGGGGCTTCATAATGAAAATGATGACCAAAGTGGTGGAAGACAAAGATGTTATACTAATGATGAGGATAGATACTTCGAGTTTTGAAGAGAAGGATAGAGACATTGTCTTTAAGAAGGACTTGACTCACATACTATGGACTGATAGAGCTCCTTTTAATTAAGAAGAAGAGGTCCTATAGCTCTTCACCAAGAGAAGCTACCGAGACTAGTATTGAGTTCGACAATTTGTCCACATTTCACATTATAATGAATGATCTAGACATATTATTATTAAAAAAAGATTTCTACAGAAGAGTAGGTAAGGTTTCGAAAAAGGGTTATCTATTGTATGGTCCTCTTAGAACTGAAATCAAGTTTAATTGTAAGAAGCTAAGGCTAATTACTTGAAATATGATATAACTTAACTTCGAAGTGCTTGGTCGGATGATGATTTAAGGGATATGTAACTAGATATAGGAAATAATTTTCTAATAGTTATTGAGGATATTAATTTCAATTAAGAAGCATGTAATCGAAATGAGGATAATGGTAATGATGAAAATGGGAAATATTAATTCAAAGGATGAGATATAAATTTCAGGTTGAAATATGTTACCAAAGAGAAAATAGGATATAATTCGACTAAGGTTCAGACCACAATTTGGAGCCAGTTACTGTTTAGGTGAAGCATCACATTATGCAGCTGCAACCGAATCAAATGTTGTACCTTCAGCTCCTACTACACTTGCAGATGAGGCATCACCTTCCATATCTGCTACTATACCATCTACCACCCTTATACCGACAGAGATATTAGGGGTAAATGATGCGGATGAAAGAGACGACTTCTAGCTTGGAGCTGAGGGAGCTGATAGAAGAACTTACATCACAATTGTCAATAATCTATAAGTGAAAATACATAAAACACCATATGTTTATAATTAAGTTATAGGTTTAAATTTAAAAAATGGTATAAAATTAATTGTTTTAATATTAGGTTGATTCCGTCTGGACCATACTCAAGAAACATGACATCCAGATTCAATGAGAAGATTGATGTTGAGGGTTATATATGAAAAAATATCTTTCAAGCGACAAAGGAATTTTACTATCAGGAGTTTGATGGACAAAAAATTATTTTTTTAATTGATTTTTATACATTTATTAGATAAATATTATTACATTATAAATACTTATCGTATGTTTTTTCTTTTATTTTAGAAAGAATTTTTTTGGGATTCTGAATTTGACGCTGTCATTTATAAAGTGTAAGAGAGACGAGCACATACACGTTATCGAGACTTTGTTGGTGCGATACACAAGATTGGTGTACTACTGCCTTATATTTCTGAACAAATATGAAGTCGTTTGCAATAATATTGGACATTACCCGAGGTAATGTTCATTTCAGAGCGTAACTCTACCAATAGACGTGGAGGACCGGGAGCAGAGAGTCTTCCCGTATATACTGGAAGATCTATTAGCCACCACGAATATGCAAAGAGACTTGTAAGTATCTACAATTTACATTTATATTCTGATTTTTTTTACTTTGGTGTATCTACACTTTACATTGATGTGTGAATTTTGGAATGATAATGTTATAAATGTCTGATGTCATATATGGCTGTGTTGTTAAGTTATTTTCTTTGTTCAACATAGAGTAAATATCATAAAAATAGAAGAAATTCTGCTGAAATTTTTATAAATTGTAGTTCACTTATAACATTTTATTCTGATGCAGGAAAAGTCTATGGGCATGAAGCCTACATCCTGTCAACTCTTTTTGCACACTCACACTAATAAGCATGATAGTGTGACCTTCGTTAACACTCGATGTAGAGAACTAAATGTATATGAAATTTATGCTTTAATAGTAATGCCTAATAATTATCACTTACTAACATAAACATTACCTTGTGATAGGACAAAATACAAGAAAACATTCAATTACAGTCTCAGCAAATGAGACTCAAACCTATCTTCATGCAGTGGGTGGTAGGGACCGTCGTGGAAAGATATTTGGCTTAGGTTCATTTGCAAACACATGTTATTCGCAATCATTCACATCCAGTATAGCAACATCGAGTACTTGTAGTCATTTTGTATGAATTAGAAATACTTATTATGTACAATATAATATTTTTATTATCAATTAAGATAATTTTTACTTTATATCATCAATCAATATTCTGTTTTAACAAGTTAAAAGTTGAAACAAATCAAAATATTATCAACAGATAACTCATAATTGTTTAAATTATACATCAACCATAACATCATCAAATAAAATTTAATGTAGGAAAATTTTAAAATAGTTTTCAGTAAATTTACCATCAAATATATTCTTGCATCCATATGCCTAAAGTATGCTTCTCTCTAACATATTCTTGCATAGCACAAATTCAAGTTCAATGATTTAATTTCCACTCATTGGTAGATGCGGCAAAATTGAGAATTATAAGTGAAAAGGGAGTGCTTGCCATCCTTTCTCATTTGAGGAAGCAATCCTGATGCACAGTTCCTAACAATTTCCAGATAATCATTAACCTCAAGTTCACAGACATTAAACAAAACGATAGAGCCATACTAGAAAACTACCATATAATAGCAGTCATTTCTATAGATACAAATTCTTGAACCTTGGGAAAACAAGGTGTTGACATTAATCATTAATCGATAGGAAAAAAGATATATCTAATTACTCTTACATAGTCACCAAGACGACAGTAATTTTTTAGTGCACTGATTGCTATATAATGTTGCATTATCACAAGATATTTGGAATAGATGCAATGTTATCAAGGATTCTGTCTGTAATAATGTTCTTATTTATTTAGCTTATTTGAATATGAAAATAAGTTATGTTTGGGACAAACTTATTCGTCATCTCTCAGCACCAAATATGATTGCGAGAATTTGTTCATAGTTCAGCGACTGGAATATGCATCCTAAGAACGACAACACATTAATCGTAAAGAAATCAAATATAATAATTTAAATCATGAAGGGAACTTACACTAGGTTCAAAGTGAATGCCAAACTTGAGAGCAACATAATTTATCATACGCAACGTTGGTGGAATAAAATTGGGCTTGATTTGTTCCATTTTCATCTACGGTCCCAATACCACTGTGGCCGATCTTCGAGTAGGAAACCGGCTCACTCCAGTCCATTGTCATGTAAGGTTTTTGTTGATACGTTACTGACAACAGTGAAGGCATGCACCTGATGGCTAAGAAACTGCACCGATCACCAACAAACTTTTAACGGATATTGTAATAATATATGGAAGAGATTTAAAAAGATACTAAGGAAGTGCCCACATCATAGTTTACTATTATGGATGCAAATTCAAACCTCATATAATAAGATTTAATAACTATGAAAATTATAAATGTACCAATTTTTGGTACCCTAAATAATAAAACACGAAAAGTAGTTTAGGACCTTATTTAAGACACAATGATGAACACGTATCAGTGGTATTTTTCTTAAGCAAAACCTAGTAAGGCATCAAAAGTTTATAATGTAGATGCAATTACAATGTTGGCAAGCCGAGTTAAAGCTCTAATTAGGAAGATAGATGGATTGACGATGAATCCTAAACTATTCTAAGTGATGCAGTATGAGGTGTATAGGCTAGGGCATCAATATCAAGAATTTTAGGCATTGTAGTTAATGTTAAAGCTCGAGCATATGGGACATATAGGGAATTCTCCTAGATCCCAAAGTAATCCATATAGTAACACATACAATTTAGGATGGAGGAGTCATCCAAATTTTTCTTAGGGGAATTAAGGGCAACAACTCTCCACCAAGATTTCAGTAACACCCACCTAAAGAAAAAAAGACAAGCTTAAAAGACATCATGACTAAATCTATCCAAAATTTAGATGTAAAATTTCAAACTATTAAAACCTTATTAAGAAATGAAGAGGCTTCTATACATAATTGGGAAATTTATATCAGTCAACTTGCTAAGTTACATTTTAAATGACACCAAGGGAGTTCGCCTAATAGCATACAGACAAATACTAAAGAATGTGTGAAGACAATAACCCTTAGGAGCGGAAAGGAATTGCAAGTTAGGTAGAAGACCCAAAGTGAAGAAAAGAATGACATCAAGAGTCAAGAAAAAATTGAAGATGAAGAATGCCTTCCAAAAGTCGAGGAATTCTAGCCTACCATCCTTTATCTTGATAAAGTGAAAGATTGCATGGATGAGTAGCTTGGTAAATTCCTTAAACTTTTTAATAAAATTCATATTAACTTAACTTTAATTGAGGTTCTTTTACAAATTCCAAAGTAATTAAAGTTCTTAAAGGAGTTATTAGTGAATAAGAGGAAGTTGGAGGAGTTGGATACTATGATGTTAAATGGAAGATGCTCAGCAATTCTTAAAAGCAAGCTACCTAAGAAACTTAAAGATCTATAGAGCTTTGTTATCCTTTATTTAATTGGTAGTTTTTCAGTAGATAAAGCTTTAGTTAATCTAGGGTCCGATATTAACATGACGCATTATATGCTGTTTAAGAAATTAGGATTAGATGACCCAAAACCTATGATAAATGCATATTTGACTATATTTGTACACCCATATTTTATATATTTTTTCTTGACATTTTGTAATTTTATTGTATATTTGGTATTTAAGTCACTTCAAGTGCATTTATAGGTAAGAATCATATTCATCGACCAAAAGGAGAAGAATTCAAATGAAAATGCGACATAAAACAAAGATTTGAAGAAAAGTAACGATACACGATCATGTCTAAGCCCATGTATATCTTTTAGCCCGTGCAGATTTGCAAATTCTAAAGATTTTAGATTATACTCGGTCTAGTTTATGCCCGTGTATCAAACCATGTATCTCCCAAAACCCTAATATTTATTATAAAACGACGTGAGCGGAGGCCAATTAGGACAGTAGACTTTTGGAGATGATTCTAGATGTGAAGAACGTTCAGAAGGGGATGATATTCATCCAGAGAAGTGCAAAATGTGAAGAAATCATCAAAAGATCCAACAGATGAAAACATTAAACTTTAAACTTACAAGAACATTCAATCGAATAGAAAGGGAGATTTAGAATTATGAACTCTTTGTTTTCTATTCATTTTTCTTCCGGATTATCTTTGATTTCATTTTTTTATGTTTAACTAAATGGCTCTTTAGTGTCTATGTGTGATGAAACCTAGTTTGCACTACAATATGTTCTAATTCTTTAATTTACTAGAATTGTTTTTGTTGATCTATTGTTATTCAATTATATGTTTTATACATGTTATAATAGATCCAAAATATTAGTACAAAAATTGAGAAATCCTATGCATGAATAGATCTCCATAATTGCAAGGAGTTGATTTCAAACCTAGAGATAGCCCTATAAAGAAAAAGTAGTTAGCCTACTTATCACCTTAAGAACCTATAGTAAGAAAGCAAGAACTTAATCTTCATAAGCTACCTTGATCAAATGTGGGTACATCATTTTAATTAACTTATTTTGATTTCTTTTAAGTCTAGTTTTAGGATTTCATTCATTTTTGACGTGTTTTATGTTAGGTTATTAAGCATCCTTATTTGATTTTGCCTAATTTTGTGTTTTTGTTATGTTTTATTTAATTTACTTAAGTTGAGTAATTTTTTTTGACTTTTTAGGAATTTCCAAGACTTTTTTCACCATAATTGCATTGCTTTATATTTGACATGGTCAAATTGAATAACAAGATTGCTGGACAAAATCGTGTTCATATTTAGAATTTTTAGAAATTTTATAAGATATGATCATGTACCATAGTTTTCTGGAAAATGTCACTTGACATACCAATTTTGACTTATTGCATGTCCACCTTAACTTTACTCTGACCATGTAAATTTGTGAAGGGTTAAAAACCCTAGTCACTTCTTCATTTTCTCACTTTTTTTCCCTCTTCTGTTCACTTTTGCCTATATGCCCCCTTCCTCAAAACCTAGCTCATTTTTTTGGACATTTACGACATTCCCATTTGATTTTTATTGCATTTTTCATGGACTTCTTCTTAGATTTTTTGTTTTTTTTTTTTGCATTTTAGGGTTTGTTCTTTCCCCAAAATACTAAGTTTCACATTTTCTTCAACTAAGGTAAAATTCTCTAATTTTCTTCTTATTTTTCAATTGCAAATTGAATTTTATACCTTTCTTTATGGATTATTGAATTAATTGATGAATTGTATTATGTTGGATAAAATTTAAAATTGGGATTGTTAATTCACACTTACCATGTTAACAAATTGTGATGGGTTTCTTTAAGTTTTGCATGAATTAGCATTTTTACAACAATTAGTTAATTTGTGTTTGTTTAATTTTATATTCAACTCCGTATTTTGTATAATTTAGGATTTAATTGTTTCATTATCAATTTCATTTTAAAATTTAGGAATTGCATTTAATAATTGTGTAATTAGTCTAATTTTTTATAAAAAAATTAAATTTATTGAAGAAAACAGATAAAATACACAAATATATGTTCCTTAAACATCTAGTAGAGGTTAAAAAATAAATGACGATGTAAGTAAGCCAGGAAGGGTTACATCAGGTCTTGCCTCTCTCTCTCTCTCTACGAGTGCAAGTGTTGGTTTTGTCGTTCATGTGCAAGGTGAGGTCTAGGTATTATTTCTACGTTGGTCTCTCTTAGATTTTCATTTTAGCTTCATGGATTCAGGGTTGCAAAGGCTCTCTATTCGGGAGAAAGAA
>JAOQMR010013640.1:0-10315 GCA_027563865.1 Erythroxylum pelleterianum | reverse complement strand
TTAGGTTTGAGTTTGCATACAGACACATGGATCCTGGCTTTCGGGAAGGTCCCGGCAACAAAAATTTTTGTTTTCCGTACCCCGTGTATATGATACATGGACCGGGATTTTCCTACATAGTGTTAGGGATAAAGTATTTTTGAGAGTGTCGCCTTGGCGAGGCGTATTGAGGTTTGGCAAAAAGGGCAAGTCGAGCTCGAAATATATTGATCCTTATGAAATTCTTGAGAGAATTGGACCTTTGGCATATCGATTAGCCCTATCTATTTAGTTGTCTTCAATACATGACATATTCCATATGAGTATGCTCAGGAAGTATAGGTTTGATCCAACACATGTGTTACCATCTCAGGATATTGAAGTTACTAGTAACCTGAGCTATGTTGAGAAGTCAGTTCAAATAGTTGGGTACCAGATAAAACGATTGAAGAATAGAAAAATTCCAATGGTAAAAGTCCTGTGGCACAATCATTCGAGTAAAGAAGCAATGTGAAAAACTAAGGAGCATATGAAAAAGCAATACCCACACATGTTTCCTCAATCAGGTAATAATTTCGAGGACGAAATTTCCTAAGGAGGGGAGAATTGTAACATCCCATGTTCGGGACTAGACCCTAGAATAGTGAATTAAGTGTACTGTGAGAAATTAGAAGTGCATTTCATGCCCATGCATCATTGTATATTCACACACATGTAACATTTATTTTTGGTACATTAAAATAATTATACATGCATTCACTGACATTTTTCGGGTATAATTGAGTAATAAATGTGATTAAAATATGAACTATTGTTTTTATGTATTGAAAATTTATTTGGAGAGTGTCATTATTATTTCTGAATTTTTGGTGAATTTTAGAAATTTTCAAAAAATTTGGGGTATTTTGGACTAGAAAAAAATAGAATAAGAGTCAAATGGGAGAATGACTAATGGCTTTATGTTTGGATGGCATGTGTCATTAAATTAGGAACCCACGTTGTCACGTGTTTTTAGTCTGAAATTTTTTTTGAAGCTTTTATTTTGCTCTTCACCGAAATGCTCCAACACCAAAAATGCTCTCTTCACTCATCCATCACAAAAACATCTAATACTTGATGCATACTTAGCAGTCCAGAGATTGCTTTGTATCATTTATCCTTGCTTTTCCCTTCACTCACTGAAAGCTTTTCTTTAATCTCACTATTGGAGTTTTCGTTGGAAAGCTAGTAAGTGAGTTTAATTTTCTGATTTTGATAACGGATTGTGTTGATATTATAATGCATGTAAATGGTTGTATATTTGAGTTGTGTTGAGTGAGTAGTTATGGTGTTATTAAGTGATGAAAGAATAAAATGAAAAATTGGTGCAGTAGAGAGAGAGAGAGCAGAAAAATGGTGTTGTCCGCATATCAGTTTTGTTTTTGATGTTTGAAATTAATCTTAAATCTTGAGTTGTTTGAGAGTAAGTTGAATTGAAAGGGAAGTAGAAATTCAAAGATAAATGTGATAGAGAAACGTATTGAAGTAGGTTCTATTTTGGGTTGAAACTAATTATGCAAAAGTGTAGTTGATGAAAACATATGCAAAAAATGATGAACAACCGTATATAATTATATTCTTGATGTTTATGTTTAAATCTTGGATTTTTGAATTGTTTTTGTTAAGATGTGCTGAGATGGAAGTTTGTGAAGTTGTTAACTTCAGAAAGATGTGAAAAATAGGTTATGCATTCTGTTGAGAAATGTTACTCATGAAAACAAAAAAAAAACCACAGTAGAGAGAGAAAGTGTATGTGTAGTTACAGATTTTTGATGTGTGAAGTGTAAATCTGAATCTGACTTGTTTAGAGATTGTACTGGATATAGAAATGCAGAATATATGATTTAGAAGTGATAAAGTAAGTGGAAGAGAGGAAGAAGAAGGAGAAGCGTTCTGCAAGGATCTGATATTTATAGGGAACCATGAGCTTTCGTATAATTCTGTAGGGAACCATAAGCTTTCTTGTTCTTTGCTAAATAGGATCTAATATTTATGCAAATCCTAAGTAAACATGAAAGAATTGTTTAATTTGCAAAACTATTTCCATATTGATTAAGCCTAGTTATTCTTAAAATTATGCTTTCCATTGAATTATTGCTGTATTTTAAGAATATTACTGATAATGTTATTGTAGTTTATCAATCTATAAATATATCAAAGCTAATAAAAATATGCGTATAAGCATGAAGAGGAAAACATAAAACAATATTGATTGCGTTAGATAATAAATGTGATAATTTAAATATTAGATATAAAAAATTGCTACATAGACATCTTCGCTCCTATATTAAAAATTAAAATACCAAAATTTGATTTATGATTAGGCACTTACAGCTTATAAAAGTGAACGCTTGGCAAGCCCAATCCGACTTTGTGGGATCAATCAATCCTTGCTGCAACAGCCAACTTTTACGCTGGCAAGAGTGGTTCTCTTGACTTGAACCAGCACCTCAAGCAAATAGTGCTACTGGCGTAGCACCACAACAGTCGACAACCAAGCCTACTTCAGGACCTTGGTTTACTTTTGCAAAGACTTCGTTATCTTGGAGAGATGAATCCCATAACTGATGACAATCTTAGATATTAGACATTTCCATTCTCCATGTATCTAATGGTTGGAACCATTCAAGAAATGTCCATAGAAGAGATCTGGACTGCGTAGGGTCTGAGAGATGATGATATAAATGCATTGGAGAGAATGCAACAGAACAGGCATAAAGTGGTATCAGAGCCATAACACAAGTGGTTTCAGAGGCATCACACGAGTGGTCTCTACCCTTGTCTAGTGGTCAGGTCTAGTCGGTTCAGCCGAGAACACCTGCGTACCCCTTGGAATATATCTACTCCTCGCTTAGTATTTCACTACTACTTGTGGAATACTTGGGAACATACACCTTCGTATCTTTTTCCAGAGTGGGGAACATTGGTATTAGGTAAGAAAGGGAGTAAGAAGAGAGTTGCATAAGAGTTATGGAAACTTCTCCAGATCCAGTTCATTTATCATCTAGTTTGTCTTTAACTAGTTTGCCTAATAGTGTGAAGCGTGTTTTATCAAACAAAATAGAAAATCTTGTAGAAGTTACTTATGTAGAATATGTTTGTGAGTCTTCTTTACCTTTGTTAAGTTCGTACAGTATCTATTCTCGTGACCGTTCTTGGACGAGAAATATTAGGAGTGTGTTATCTACTTCTAGACCTCTTATGAAGGAAATCATCCAAAGTTCCAAATTGGAACAGTGTGGTCTCAAATCTACAACTGTAGAACAGTACGTAAAGCTAGAGATCCCTAGGGAGCTGATCGCCTTATGGAGAGAACAGAACCATACACATCTACACGTTGGAGCTCTACGACTTATTCTCACCTTACATGGAAGAAAAGGTATTCCTGCAACAGCCAGGATATCCCTTCTTGACATTGCCTGTACAACGTACCAAAATGCTTTGATTGGTACCTTGCTGACAACTCTTGATAGAGGAAGTGTCATCTTGACCATAGCACCTGATTTCAACATCAGGTTGGATGATCCTACCCTATTTGAACGTTTACAGGTTCAGATTCAGATCACTGGAGCAGATCAAGACCCTACAACCATTATGGCTACTCTTCATCACCAGATGATCTATCATCTTCAGAATCATGCCTTGGACATAAACTTTCCAAATTCTACTTCGGGTGCTTTATACATGGTTGCTAATCGATCTAATGATCAGACTACTATCCTCCAGGTCTTGAAGCAGTTTCCTTCAAAGGAGCTTGAAAAGTTAATGCCAACATAATGGATTACCAACTACAAGAAGGTATTCCACGTGTTTTATTGACACTCTTTTCATACAATGACTGCTCTGATTCTGCAGACTTTGAGAGATGGTTCAGTCAGATCCATCTACACCAGACCTAGCGACGACACGCCTGGTCCATCTACATCAGGCTTAATCCTGATGATTCAGCCCATTAACTGTTCAGATCTACCAGATCTATCATTTGGGGCAACAAGCCTTAAGATCCAACCTGTATTCTCATGTACGGAAGGTAAAGACAATCCTCCTATTCATTATTTCAAATCCAATGGAGATCTAGTCTATGTAAGTCATCATCGTGGACACTTTGTATGGGATGTCGACCCATTCATGTGCGAACTAGACTGTGAGATCTGTCGCAATCCTGAGTTAGACTCAGATGATGATGATCCAAGATATCAACGGAGAATGAAGAAGAAATTGAAGCCTAAATCTCGGTGCTTACCTTCTCGTGACTATCATCACCAAGATGAGGAGCCAGATTAAGACGATCCACATGGTCTACTTATGATAGAAAGATCCAGACCAAGGTCTCTAAGAAAGATACTCAGGTCGTCTAAAACATGCAGATCTATTGAAGGATCTAGTAGAGATTTATGCAAGGAATTCTTGTTCAATGTCCTACTCCTATGCCCTGTATGATGGCAAGGCCAGACGAGGATAACTTTCCTCAATTATCCAGGAGTACTGATGAATCATAGCGGGTTATTTCAAACCCTTATATCAGAGCGTCAGGATTTACTTCACAAGGTACACTTGCATCAAATCCAACTGATGAAGTGCTTAACTGGCAGACACACAACGCAGTAGCACAGAACAAAGTTCTGAGAAGGATTGATTCCAAGATGGATGGAATTAGTCAACAAAATATTGCTACTCATCACAAAGTCGATTCTATTGCGGAACATATACAAAAGATGTATAAGTCTTACAAAGCCTAGATGCAGCAACTTGATGTTGAACTTCACCAATACATCTCTGCCTAATACATGGGGCCATAATTTGACTTAAAAGTTAGAAAGATACAAGAGATACAAAGGACTGTACAACAAATGGAAGCAGACATGCATGCTTCTCAATCTCGACAGGTATTCTTCATAATTCTTAACTCTTTAGCCATCATATTTGTCTCCTTCGTATCAACGGTATCCAGAAGAAACTGAATATTCAAAGGTATTCAAGTTTAACTACCCTTTGATTAGACAGTATGTACATCCTCAGACAACTCATGAGAAACCTCGACGATCAAATCCAAAGTTAACATCTGATCGTATGCCTAAGCCTCGAGTTCCTGAGCAATATTCAAAGGTTCCAGAAGCGTCATCTTCTTATACACCTTTTGAACCAAAACAACAGTGGAGAAAACCTGTATAAATACGGACACCACCAGAATCTCCACCACCAGTTCAACCTTCCACCTCTTCACTTGGGAGGAAAAAGCTAAACTGCCAGAGTACGTAACTACTCTCACCACTAAATCTCTTGCAGATGATTCTAACTCTACTATAGAATCAGAAGAAAGCATTCATACCCAGAGTGGTATATCAGAGAATTCTGCAACACCATCTAGTTGTTCAGATGAGCAGTTACTCATCGCATAAAAAGAAACTACCATCTTCAGAGGCATCTTATGAACTAGTTCATCATCTACTGATGAATCAGCTAACTTTGCTGATCTTTCACAATTATCAAATGTTTTGATGACTATGCCTCATTATACTGAAGCAGAACCAGAAATCAGTGAAGCTAAATCCATAGGCACTGAACCCTTCAGACCTGAACCAACACCTCAAACAACTAGTGCTATTGGCGTAGCACCACAACAGTCGACAACCAAGCCTACTTCAGGACCTTGGTTTACTTGTGATGATCTACCTCCAAAGAAATGACGAGATAGACTTCATGAGTTCGGTGTATGGATTGATTTACAGATGACCAGACCTAATCATCCACTTTCGAATATTTTGTCTGAATTTATATATATATTTACTGGTACTTTGCAAGAATGGTGGCAAAGTGTTAGTGAGTACCAATGTCTTCAGTATATACAAGTTACAATTGCTGGAGCACTACTAGGCATAATTCACAAGGAATTTATTGGTGACTTCCAGTTGATTGATAAGAAAATCTGTCAGGAGTATTTTGAAATGAAATATTGTTCTCTTGATAAGCGTGATATCCAAAAGCATTACAAACGTATGACAGAAAGGTATTATCTTCTGAATGGATGGAATGATGTTAACTTGCATTACACTTTTATATCATCCCTTCCAGATGAAATACAGTCAGAACTATAAAGGACCATAGCTTCTCTTCAAAGAGATATGCCTACAATCTCTCTTGGAGAAATCTACCAGCTTTCTATAGCTTCTCTTGACAAACTATGTGATCAGCATACTTTGTTTAAGAATATCCTCAAAGGAGGTCCAGTTCTGAAAAAGGATTGCAAGAAGCAATATCTCCAGATCAAGTGCAAAGATGAAAAGATTTGTAAGTGCTATAGCAGCAAGAAAGCTCATCAATCTCAAGTCTACTATGAAAGGAGAAAGTTCCACAGTAGGAAGAAGGAAGGCAAGAAGCCTTGGAAGCAAAACTTCAAAAAGAAGAACATAGGCAAAAAATGAAGATTTATGAGGTTCTTCAAAAATTCATCACATTGACAGAAGCAGAAGCCTCGATGTTTTGTCTGTGGAAGCTTGGAACATTTAGCCAACAACTGTCCTAAGGCAACCAGGAAAGATGCCAAGTTCCTGGAGAAACTTGAAAAACTTTTGCCTATTCATCCTCATAGTCATATTGAGGAATTACTAGAAGAACAATCTAGTGAGGACAGTGATACATAGTTTGTTGTTTCTGTGTCAACAAATGAAGAAGAATCATCACAATCATCTGCCTTTACTAGTGATGATCCATTATACATGTTATAGCAGACATGTATGAAGATAGATCGTACTCCGATACAACGACCATATGATCATATCCAGATCTTTCAGCAAGACAAATATGATCGGCCCATTAAGGCTATTGGATTCATGGATACAGGATCTAGTTGTACGATCATGAAGCACAACATTCTATCAACAAAAGCATGGACTTCTCATGAAGAGTATTTTACTGCAGCTGATGGAAACAGTTTCAAGATTGGGTTAAGAACAAGAAGTAGAATTGGCATTCACTTCTTTCCTCAGTGTACAGCTTGGACTAAATTACTTGAAAGCAATCTACCAGGCCCAGATCTCTTAATTGGAATGGATGTTTACTGTAAATCTCGATACTTACAGATCCTACCCACAGGCCTCAGGTATCGAAACCTTATGAGTCCATACATTGATCTAAAAATGTGTTTGAACTAACTCAGGTTCCTGCACATTACACTAGACTTCAAGATAAACTGTTGAGCTACCGTCCAGAGTCTCATGCACAGTTTACTCATCCAAATCCTCTATGGAAGAATCCACACTTTTTCATAAGTCTGCCATTTAAAAAGAATGAGGATATCAATCCTATGAAAGCTACACATCCAGGGATGAACCCTGATGACTTGAAGCTCGCACAAAATGAGTGTGTCGTGTTATTGCAGCAAGGATTGATTGAGCCCACAAAGTCGAATTGGGCTTGCCAAGCGTTCTATGTCAACAAGCTTTCAGAACAGAAACGTGGAAAGAAACGTCTAGTGATAGACTACAAGCCTCTGAATGCATTCCTGCAGGATGATAAGTTTCCTTTGCCTAAAATCAATACACAAGTACTATTTCTCAAGGAAGCTGTAATGTTTTCAAAGTTTGATTTGAAAGTAGGATTTTGGAAGTTGGGTATTCACTCTGAAGAATGTTACAAGATTGCATTCTACATTCCCAATGCGGACTATGATGCCCTTTAGATTAAAAGTTGCTCCATTACTGTTTCAAAAGTCCATTACAAAAATCTATGAGCCTATCCTCAACAGTGCCTTGATCTACATTGATGACATCTTACTGTTCTCAAAGACCCATGAGGAACATCAGGCCCTTTTCAAAGATTTTTGGACCTTACACAACAGTATGGTATAATGCTTTTGGCCTTGAAAGCACTATTGGTACAACAAAAATCGAATTTCTTGGGATGCAATTCAAGGATAGATTCTACTAGCCAGGCCCACATATTGCAAAAAAATTACTGCAATTTATGGATGAAAATCTCACTGTTAAACAAATTCAGCAGTTCCTTGGAATTGTCAACTACATTCGAGATTTCATACCACATATGGCAGCCTTCACATCCAGCTTATCTAAGCTCTTACGTAAGAATCCACCAACATGTGAACAAGAACAAACAACAGCTGTCAAGCATCTTAAATAGATTTCTTAGGATCCTCCGCCTTTAAAGATTCCTGAAAAAGGACGTGTCCTACAAACAGATGCTAGTGATGAACACTGGGGGGCAGTTCTTTTTGAAGAAATCAATGACCAACGACATTACTGTGGACTTGCTAGTGGATCTTTCAATCCGTCTGAATGTCACTATCATATCTCGTATAAGGAGATTCTTGCAGTAAAGAGAGGTATTGAAAAGTTTTCTATCCACCTTACTCCTTATCATTTTGTCATTGAAATGGATAATACATCCTTCCCCAAAATTCTTGAACAAGCCGGCAAAAAGATTCCAAGCAGCCAACTTTTGCGCTGGTAAGAGTGGTTCTCTTCCTATAAATTCACTGTCAAACATTTGAAAGGTCGCCAAAATATCCTCGCTGATTATCTCTCTAGACCTTCGAAGCCACTCTTCTTTGTCTCCTCTACTTTGAAACTCCCCATTCCTCTTTACTGGCTTATGGAGTTTCCTCGCTTTGTCCGATATCGTCAGGAGTTTCCTCCTTTGTTTACTAGAACTCCTACCTCTGTAAAAGATCTGTACCCTTTACTACCATAGTGTCTTTTTTACTATTTGCATCTTATGTTGGTGAAGGATGATATCACTCCAAGCCCTAGTATGTTTGATCCTTCAACTCCATACAAAATGATATATCATCTGTTTGATGATATTGATGACTATTCATTATGGCATCTTTGGGCTATGATAGCGCTCTATGCTTGTTCTGTTGCAATCTCTCCAATGCATTTATATCGTCATCTCTCAGACCCTACGCAGTCCAGATCTCTTCTATGGACATTTCTTGAATGGTTTCAACCATTAGATACATGGAGAATAGAAATGTTTAGTATCTTAGATTATCATCAGTTATGGGATTCATCTCTCCGAGATAACGAAGTCTTTACTGTTTATCTCTTCCATCGCCCATATGTAATGAGCTCTACTGGACAAATGTGCACGTTTAACCACATCCAACATTGGTGAACTACATTGTCTTGGTCAGATGATGAAACTTCACTTTTACAAGAATTGTATGAACATCTTGATCAACTCAACCAAACTCATGATGTGGAATACTCCACTGTTTGCACTTCTCTTGGACCGTACTATGGTGAAACATCTCTCATTAAGCCTATAAGAACACCATCTCCTACACAATGGACTTGTATGGAAGAAAGCATGATCCACATACAAGCAGGTAATCTAAATTATCTTATCTTGGATACTGCTACAAGACCATCTAGTGATCCAATCCAAGAATCTGACTCTGTCACGACACCTTGGCCTTCAAATTGGGCCCAAACCAATATTGATGACGTAATTGACCAAGTTGACAGAGAAATGGAGTTGACAGATGACCTCAATCTCTCTCTAACATTATGAGAGGAAAGAACATGATGAAAGATGGGTTCCACACATCACCTTCAACCCTATTGAAGATTTCATCTTATCATCGTCATAATTTACCTTTTGTAAAGTAGTATTTTTGACTTTGTGTAAAAGTAGTTTAATTTTTTAAAATTAGGTGAATAATTGCTTTACTTTTTGTAAAGTAGATTCCTTAGAGATAAGGTTAGGTTTACTTTTCCTAAAGTTGTAATCATATTGTCTTTAGGATAGTTTACCCTGGCTTCGCTTATAAAAGCAGGGTTTGTTTAGCTTGTAAGATATACAAAGTTTCGATATATGAAAAATGGAGAAGTTAGTTTCTCTAAAAATCTCTTCTTTTCTCTGAAACCTTTAAATCCTATTATCATCTATGCTCTGGTGTAAAAGATTACAGAGATGATATGCTCTACACTTGCCTCCTATGAGGATCTTGTGTATCAGAAAATCTATGACAATCTGGAAGAACTGTTGCTTATAAACATTTCCGCTGTATTGAGTCAGAAGCATTAATGGGGAATGAAGAGTAAGACTGTGTGAGTGAAGTAGGGAATCCTAATAGGCGTGAGCAGTAAGTCCCGTGCAAGCCCAGGGAGAGGAGTTGAGGGGGTAAGTCTTCGATAACTGTAAGTGTAAGTCGACTTGTACACTGGTAAGTCGACTTATGCTTGCACGGTTCTGATAAATCGACTTGTCCACTAGTGTAAGTCGACTTATGTGTGTACAGAACGTTAAGATTGTTAGAGTAGTGCCCTAAAGGCAA
>JAOQMR010013606.1:0-10318 GCA_027563865.1 Erythroxylum pelleterianum | reverse complement strand
GGTGATTATTCATATTGCAGATCTGACAAGGATTAACAAACCATTTCTTTCCAGATTTGTTGTTGTAATTTCCCTTGTTGTTATTGTTGTTCTTTTAGGTATTATTTTTGTTGTAGCTGCTGTTGTTGTTTCGGTATTGATTTGATTCATGACGAGCCATATTGGCAACCACTGATACTGGTTTTCGTGAGCTTTGCAACAGAATCTCATGTGAAATAAGCATACCAGACAATTCAGAAAAACTTACTTTATCTTTCCTATAGGAAATTCCAGCAAGAATGGGGTGATAATCGGCTGGTAACAATCTGAAAATGTTGGCATTAAATTCTGCATTTCCAATTGGCATTCCCGCCTGTGCAAGTTGATCTTTGATGTTTTTGGCTTCTTTGAGGAATTGAGCCATCGACTTATCTTCTGCAGATAGGTTCTGCAATTGCATATGAAGGCAAGTATCCATCCTACCAAGAGTTGATCTTGATAGACCCAATTCTGGAATTCAGGATTGGGAACAGTGGTTTGAGTCTCCTGATCAATCATAGTTACTGGAGGAACAATTGTTCCATCAATGTGAGAGGTAAGATTGTATCATTTCAAGATTGGATTGAATTGTGTCTTCCATATTAGATAATTGGTTGGTGTGAGTTTAATGGCAAAAGTGAATTGCGCATATGGTAAGGTTGCAGGGTTTGCTGGAATAAGTGAGGAAGGAGAAAGAGACGAAGAAGGTGTGCTAGAGGATTGAGTTTTGGAAGACATGTCTGAACCGTGCTCTGATACCATAACAGAAACACTAATAGATTGGAGAAACTTGCTCAATGTTATATTCAACAAAAGCAGAAATATATACAGGTTTCTGGGGTTATTATCTTGCTAAATCATGATCCTATAATCAAGCTAATAAGCCAACAATCTGCTAACTAATTATAGAAATATTAATAGCTATAATATACAATTATAATGATAGAGATAATTAGGATATCCTTGATTATGTATTGCTAGAATCACGCTGCTAGCTGTTGTCTAATAGCTCCTGACAATGCATCTTCTGTGGAAACAAACATTCCAAATGCAACACTGCCACCGAATTTAGTTGTCTTCCACACGAGTTTCACTTCAGGCTCAAAACTGACAAGTGCAAACTATCCGCCTGGAGAGTTCAGGTGAACGCTCTCCTTATCGGATATAATGTAAAGGGCTATGTGGATGGCTCTATCCCACGTCCGGTAAGCGGCAGCCCTGATCTTCCTCTGTGAATCCGACAGGACCAGTTTGTCCTCCATGCACTTATGATCACTATTGCGAAAACAAATGCAACATTACTTGCTTCTGTCACCTCATCAAAGGAGCTCAGGACCTCCTTGAGAAAACTTTCGCAGGAAAATATCGTTCGAGACTCATGTCTCTCAAGGAGAGACTAATTTCAATTCGAAAAGGCAACGCTTCTATGTCTGACTGTTTAAAGGAAATCAAAAGTATCGCGAATGAAATCACAATTGTGAGCACACCGATTGATGATACCGATCTCATCATCCACACACTCAATGGCCTCTCCGTGGATTTAAGGGAGGTCAATGTCGCTATACACGCCCGGGAAACACCGATTGGCTTTGCTAATCTTCATGAGAAATTGCTCAACTTTGAGCATTTCCTTGCAAGGCAGGCCAGGCTTGACGATTCTATTCCTACACCTACAGCTCATGCCGTTACCAGGAAACGCTCGCACCAGCCTACCCGTGCATCTCGCTATCCTCAGAGCAAGTCTTCGACACCTCACTCCACCTTGTCTGCATCACTAGGCTAGCATTCTCCCATATGCCAGTACTGCGACAGGCCTAGACACACTGCAAAGACCTGCTAGGATCTCCACGGCAGACCTGCACGGAATCGCACATCAACCAGGCCAGGTGCGCATCTTGTGTAGGCTCCAGGCACACCTCAGGCTCCCTCTGCTGCAGTTAATCAAGGACAGTGGATCCTTGACTCGGGAGCCACTCATCGTGTGACACACGATCTTCAGAACTTGTCTATTCATTCCCCATATGGAGGTGGTGATTGTTTGCAAGTCGGCGATGGATACGAACTTCCAATTGCAAATACCTGCAGTTTCTCTCTAACAACTAAATCTAAGCCGATTGTTTTTGACAACATTTTACATATGCCTAACATTAGTACAAATTTAATTTCCTTTAAACAATTGTGCACCAAGAATAACATCTCAATTGAACTATGTCCTAATCATTTTCAGGTGAAGGATCTACGGACGTGGGTGGTGTTGCTCACAGATTCATGCCACAATGATCTTTACGACCTCTGCTTCCCATTGAACAAACCAACCGTTTTTCATGCCAGAGTTCCTAGTTCACCAGTCCTACATCAAATCTTGGGTCACCCTTCGCATAAAATCTTTACTTATTTACAGTCGTGTCATAAGTTAGCTTCCGATTCAGTAGCATTTAGTACGTGTACGTCTTGTCAGTATGCCAAAAGCCACTGACTTCCGTTTTCAAAACTTTCTTTGCAAAGTAATAAGCCGTTGGAAATAATTTTTTCTGACGTATGGGGACCTGCCCCGTTGTTTTTGTTTGATGGTTTTCGCTATTATGTTATCTTTGTCGATCATTTTTCAAATACGTATGGCTTTATCCATTGAAAAATAAGTCAGATGTTTTCTCTACATTTGTCGCTTTTAAAAATATTGTCGAAAAATATTTTGAAACACCTATTAAAACCTTGTATACTGACAATGGAGGAGAGTTTCTTAAACTCAAATCTTTTCTTATCAACCATGGACGGAGCCACAGTAGGGGCAAGTGCCACTTGCCCCCATTGTATCTAAAAATTTTTAATTTAAAATTATTATTTTAATTTTTAATTTCATTAAAAATTTAAAATTTTGCCCCAATTAAATTAATGGTGACAAAAAAATAAAAAAATTATAGATATATTAAGATATCAAATAAAAAATAAAATCTGAGTCCATCTATTTTTATTAAGATTACTATTATTTGAGCCCATAATTTTTTTAAATGAAAGCCTACAAATAAGGAGATAAAAATTACATGCTTAATTGACTTTTTTTATTCAGATTTTCTACCCTTTTGGCTTCTTCATCACACTACTTTTTGGCTTTTTGGCTTTTCTTCCCCTAACTCCACAAAGACTATCACACCCAAAGCAAAAAACAATAATCTATATTGAAAGTAATTGTGGAAAGGATTCCCCCACAAGCCTCACCCCGTTCTAGTGCTGATAGGTAAATTCCTACTTCTTCTTTTTTTTGGAAGAATGTGCAGTACGTATAATTTAGAGATGAGTTCTTGTAAGTTGTAATAAAGTTGGTATAGTTTTAATCTTTACATTCTTTTAGACTTTTAGTGAAGACGCAAGATAAGATTTCTCATTGTAGACGAAAAATCGTAGCATATAAAGTCGTAAAAATGAACAAAAACAGTACGAACCATCTAGTACTAGTGATAAAAGGGATAAAAGAGGTACCTTAGATGCCCTTATGAATAAAAATAGATCGGCTCAGATTTTATTTTTATTTGATATCTTAATATATCTATAATTTTTATTATTATTTTTTTGTCACCAATTAAATTAATGGCGGTAAAATTTTAATTTTTTAATGAAATTAAAATTTAAATTAATAATTTAAATTAAAAAAATTCAATAATATAAGAATACTTTAAATATTTTGCCCCCACTCAAAATAATTTCTAGATCCGTCCCTGGTTGTAACCTTGCTTCTTGACTCTACTTCTGTAGAGAACATGGATACAATGGTTTGCTTCTTAGTTTTCCAAGAGATGAGCGAGGACCTAAGGAAGATGCAGTAACCTATTATAGACATACGAGTGGAAGAACATATAGCCCAGTTAGCATCACAGTAGCCTCGAAGGTCCAAGTTGGAATTGTTAGGGAAAATAGATCTTTAGCTAGACAACCTTTGAGATATCGTAAAACATATAGTGTAGCTTCCCATTGAGTGGTCTGAGGAGAATGCATAAATTGACTTAACTACTGAACTGCAAAGGTGATGTCACTAGAAAGGTTGAGTTAAAGTAGTCGTCCAACTAATCTTCTATACTGAGATGTATCTGGATATAGTAAGCCCTTAGTTGGTTTTAGTATGGTGTTAGCAGGAAGGCGAGTAGCAGTTGGTTTGGCTCCTTGTAGGCAATGTTAAAGATATATTTCCTTAAATTAAGGTAAACGCCTGCAAGGGATCTAGTGATTTTGAAGCCTAAAAAAGTATTTGGCAAATCCTAGATCTTTGACGGTGAACTAAGCATATAGAAAACTTTGACATCTTGAATAATTTCTCAAGACCTGTGATTAGCACATCATCTACATAGACAATAAGTGATAAGAAAGAACAATTAGAATGCATGATAAATAAACAATGATAAATTCAAGATTCCATTGTTTGGAGACCTGCTTAAATCCATAAAGGGACTTAACCAACTTACATACTTCACCATGTTTGGCCTTTGTATAACCTTCAGGGGGTAACATGTATACTTCCTCATCAAGAAAGCTATGAAGAAATGCATTATTTATGTCAATTCGATGCAGTGGCCAAGATTTGGCAGAAGTAATAGCAAGAACAATCTCACAGTTGGTAGTTTAGCAACAGGAGCAAAACTATTTGTATAGTTGAGGCCTTTAATTTGGTTATATCCTTTGGAAACTAGTTTTGCCTTATACATGTCCACACTTTCATCAGGTTTAAATTTCACCTTATAGACCCATTTAGAGTTAATAGCTTTCTTGTTTGGAGGCAAGAGAGTTAATTGTCATGTATTATTCTTCTCTACTGCACCTAGCTCCTTTTTCATGAAATTAACCCAATTTTCATTTAATTTAGCTTGATTGTAGTTCCCAGGAACATGAATGCATGATACATTTTCCAAGAAATTTAAGTATGATGTGGTAAAACAAGTTGGTTGAATAAAAGGAAAAGATGAAGGAGTATAGGGTGTACATAATTTAGTCGACTGAGTTGAGATTCCTCTAGTAATACAAGAGTTATTGTATGGAAAAGTAGTTACATTAGAGAAATAGTCTCTTAGTTTGGTAGATCGATACCTTATTCTTGTGCCTTATCTAGTGGGTAAGTTAGGTGGAGAAGGTTGAGGATAATTTGGGGTGGGTTCGGAAGTTAGTTCCTCATTTTTTTATATGGTAATTTCTGCATCATTTGTAGGTGGTGTATCTGGTGTATGTTAAACTACAAGGGTAATTATTGAAGGGTAATAAAAGTCACTAGGAAGTGTTGAAATAGAATCATCATGAGGGACCAAAGGAAGGGGAGTTGTATCATTTTATAGTGTGGCATTGGTGTTAGTTTGGGCATAAGGATATATGAATTCATGAAATATGACATCTCTAGAAACAAAATATGACAACTCATACAACTTGAAAGCCTTTAACCAGTTATGTAGCTAATAAAGATGCACTTGAAGGCTCTAACATCAAATTTATCCTTATGGGGATGTATATTTGTAGCACAACAGAGACAATTAAAGGTCTTAAGATTGATATAGCTTGGTAGCTTTTTGTACAACATTTTGTATGGAGTTTTCCATGACAATATAGGGGTTGGAAGTCTGTTTATGATGTAGGTAGCTACCAAAATTGAATCCCCTAAAATTTCTTAGGCATTTTGCTTTAAAACATAAGAGATCGAGCGATCTAAATGAGGTGCTTATGCTTTCTTTCAACTACTCAATTATATTAAGAGGAGTTTAAACAAGATCTCTAGTGTACGATTCCTTTAGTTTGAAAGAGGTTTGATCATTCTTGATAAACTCACTCCCATTATCACTCCTAATGGTTTTGACAGTGGTTTGATACTGTTTTTCAACAAGGGTAAGGAAGTTTGCAAGGGTTTTGTTCGTTTGTGTTTTTTGGTGAAGTAGATATGTCCATGTAGCCTTACTATAGTCATCAACAATAGTTAAGACATAATGTGCTCCAGAGATGGATGGGGTTTTATATGGTCCACATATATGTAAGTGGATGAGGTCAAAGACTGTTGGGCACCCCACTCTCGTGAGACACGTGCCAGACAACCTAAATGACGTCCGAACGTACATCCCACAACGACAACATGCCCCCACCAGTCAATCACCATAATCAAACTCATTTCTCTTATTTCATAACAGATTTTGGGAAACCCCAAACCAAAATTACAATTTGAATTCTTCATAACATTTGTTCCTCTTTATCTGAAGTTTCTAATGACACCAAAATCATTCAATTTAGTTCAGAAATCTGAAAGTTACAGCCTGAACATTGTCGGACTGTATAAACTGAAACAGTACACTATACTCAACTTCCATCCAGAAATTGAAAGTCTTAGTGACTGAATTAAAATTAGATTTCTTCAAATAATTTGTAGCTCTATGTCTCTAATTTATTTTGAAATAAGAATCATTTCATTTGAAGCTCTACAGATCAAGATATCATCAAAATACTGAAGTATGTTCAGTAAAATATCCAATTCATAATCTTCCAATCGATACCCTTACTTTGATTCGATCAATATTTTTCATATTAATACCAAAAGCTATAAATTCTTATGGAGAGATAGAGAAATGTGTTAGGAAACCATTTGTTCAAAAATTAGGTTATTTGGAGGTTGGATGAAAAAGTTATGGCTAAAAAAGTGGAACATGTTTAGGTTTAGGGGGGAGGGAGATTGGCAGGTCGCGATCACTCTTCGCATTTCTGCGATTGCGATTTTCGCACAATTCCGCAGAGTCGCGATCGCTACTTCTTTCTTCCTGCTTTTCTTCTTCCGACCTGTATTGATAAAATGGGAATAACTTTAACTAGAGATATCGGATTAAGGTTATTCTTAGACCGTTTCAAAGAAGACTTCTAAATCTACAACTTCCCTGAAGACCTCGAAAACAATTTTTGCCTCTATAAGAATCAAAATTTCAAAAAAATGTAGTTGCCCCGAAATTCCATCCTAAGTAGCATCACTAACTTCTAATGATCATATCTCTCAACTCCAATGTCCAAAATTTTATACTATATATCATTGGAAAGCTATAAAAATAATCTACAACTTCCAAGAAGACAACTTTGTCCAATTCAGCCTAGATCAATACAGTATTTCCCCTAAAATCAGAACACACATTCTTACCCCTATGGAGAACTTGGAAGTGAAATGAACAAATTTGAAATATCATCGGCAAAACACAAACAAACTTCATTAACATCAAAATATAATAGTTTTTACAAGGCTTTAATGGGCATTTTCAGCCACAATACATCAATATCTCAATATATTAAAATACAAAAAGATACATTAACAGTAATTTGCTCAAAACGTAACTAAAGGTTTGTAGTTACAAATCTAGCTTAAAACACAAAAAGATGCAAATTTTTGGAGTGATGCCTCGATTCTCTTTCACTCGTTCTCTTGCTCGTCACCTGGATATGAGAAGGAATGGGGGTGAGCTTAAAGCTCGTGGATAACAATTTTATAACTAGTAACAAGCAAAAACATTGAAATAATCATTTCCATTTTAAACATTCACATTAATGCAAGACATGCATGCATCACTCTTAACACATATCATGAGCATATAATCACATCAAAATAGTTTGGTTAGATCCATAAACATGATAAACTACATAATTCTACATAATGGTCCTATGTAGTCGTAAACTTGAGGGAGTCCATAAAGGAGCTCCGTGCCACTAGCAGGCAGGCAAGAGAAGCCATTAACTTGGTCAACGTCCACGTGACATCCTTGAATGGACTACACCAAATCCACATAACATGTAATTCATGGATTGAAAACAGTTTGCCCAAAAAGGCACATTTTGGAAACTTGATTTCATGAACTTACTATCCTTTTACAATTCATTTTCATCTTACATTTCATAGTTCATAACACAATTCATATATTACACATGTAGCACATTTTCAATGCATTCAAAGAGCAATAAATGCACATTTAAAAAGTAGTTAAAATTATTTATTTCCATTTCTTAAAAGAAACATTAATGGCTTATTACATAATTAAAAAAATGAACCCACCTTGAATTTCCTTGCTTTAAACTTGCTCAAATGTGCCTCTCCTCTTGCTCTTCTTGTCTTTCTTGATTTTCTTCTCATAAGCAAAAATCTCAAATTCAATAGGGTTGCAAAATTGAAAACCCACAAGGCACATTTACTAAAATTGATCCTAGAATACCTAAATTCATGCATTTCTTAAGCTTCATGAACGAAAACCCCTTCCAAAATCCAAAGGATTAAAAATTCTCTTACCTTAAATCTTCACCAAATGAAGAGATGTGTGGCCCAATTTCGATCTCTTATCTTCCTCTTTCTTTTTCCCTTCTTGAGCAACCTCAAAATCTCTCTTTAAAACTACGAAAAGATGAAACCTAGCTCAAAACTCCATTATTTTCTCTACTTCACCGAAACCTCTCTTCCTCTCTTCTTATTTTCTTTTTTCTTCTTCTTAGGACAAGACAACACTTGTCTTCTCCCTTTTATACCCTTAATGAGTGTAAAAAGTCCATTTTACCCTTCCTTATATGTCTTATGCCTTAAATGCTTAAGTGATCTTCCAAAAATGCCCTTATACACTCTTGTTACTTTTAATCCATTAAACACCATATTATACTCTAACTAAATTTTAATTTCTCCTTATGCCTGCAAAAATCATAGACTAAATTCTAAGAAAATGAAATAAAGCAAATAAATAAACAAATAAATAACGAAAAAAAATTTGGGACAAAGATGTGGTAGGTGGTGGTTTGACTTTTGGAAAATGGCAATCTTTGTTGTTTGGATAGAGGACAAAAATCATATGGGGGTAAATGCATTAAGTCGATAGAAGTGATACCAGTAATGTGCTTTATGACAACATAAGCTACATGACCTAGCCTGATGTGCCAATGATGTAAATTTGTTCCAAACTCTTTATTTGTATGTTCCGTAATGGTACATCCTAATTGCTTAGGTTTATGGCAAACTACTTCCTTTGTACTTTGAGTAAAAGAATCAATTGTATATTTTAAAAATCTTGATTTGTCCATAATGTAAAGACTTCCTGCAACTCTTCCTACTACCAAAATCTTCTCAATCAGTAGGTCGTAAAAAATGCAAAAAGATGGATAAAATGTGATCTTAATAACAGCTGAGTTAGTAAGCTTATGAACTGAAATCCAATTAAATTCAAAACTGGAAATATGACAAGCAATGGCAACAGGAATTTATGGTTATATCACCTATATGATGAACCATTTTAACTAATCCATCACGGAAGAACACTAGTTTATAGTATGTTGGAATCTTAGGCAGATCAAAGAGGCTAAATTCTGATGTCATATGATTTGAGGCTCTTGTATCAATTAGCTATGAACCAGGTTCTACAAATTCAATCAAACTAAAAGTAAAATTAAGTACAAAACTTGTAAAGTCTACTAGATGAGCGAAATTGATTCGGTGGCTATCCTCACCAATATTTATTCCCTTCATATACTTTATAACCTCTTGTTGGATAACATTTGTAAGTTCTACAATCCATTCAGGTGTCTTCTAGATTATTTCATACTTATCAGTTTCTTCAAATGGTGTGTCAGTAAGGTTAGCCATCATTTTTAGTTGTTTCTTTCCTTTTTGTTCCATGTTGCCCTTATACCACTCCAGATATCCATGTATTTTGAAGAAAGTTTCTCTCATATGTCCCTGTACCAATGATCCGAATTCCGTTCCGTTCCGGCTGGTACGTACGGCCAGTGAACGGAATTCGAAACTCACCCTCGGTACCGGCCATAAATACCGGCCGGTACCGGGGTTTTTCGTTGGGTACCGATCGGTACCTAACATTCCGGAAAATTTCGAGTAATTTTGGAATTTTCCGAAAACTCTAAGGAATAAAGTGAAAAAAAAAATTTCCCAAACCCCCCCCCCTCTTCTGCTACCTACTCTCTCTTTTACTCTTTCTTCTTCATTTCTGCTACTCCTCTTCTTCTCTCTCTCTCTCACTATCTCGCTTACAGATCTCACCGTCTCACCGTCTCTGTCGCTGGTGTCTGGAGATCCTCTCACCGTCACGACGCTTGGTTCTCCTCCTCGCCTGCCCCGGTTATTCTCTGTTCTCCTCCCCGTGTAGATCTGGCCTCATTCGTGTAGATCTAGCCTCGAAAGGTCCTCGTCGACGTCAGCTCTCCTCCTCGCCGCACCACCGCACCACCACCGACCTTCCGTGTTGGACCCCGAACTTTTGATGAAAATTAGAAATATTAAAATGAAATTAAATGAGAAAGAAATTGGTGAGACAAT
>JAOQMR010013502.1:0-10324 GCA_027563865.1 Erythroxylum pelleterianum | reverse complement strand
ATAGATGTCAATAGTCTTGAGCAATATATTAACATAATTGAGGAATTTTCATAGTTTAATGAACTTTAGATTAATTTGATTTGTAAAATCATTATTCCATAACAAGTTCTAGGAAGATTTGAATTCTAGGTGCAATTGTTTTATTGGATAATTCTTCACTCTTTTACCATTCTAGTTTATTAATTATGTTTCCATATTTTTAGTTTATTTCTTTTATTTTAAATTTGATTAATCAACATCACTTTAATTATCAATTAAATAATAGGAAAATAGTTATGATTAGTAATAATAGTCCCTGTAGGATCAATAATTGATACTCAAAGTCCTACACTATAGCAAAATAAGTGCACTTACCTTGGATAATCTATAAAGGAACTGAGTTATATATAATCATCATACTAGTCCACTAATTTTTTAGCAATATTACTAAAGATTAGGATATTAGGAATTCTTGATTTTTGTTAATCTATCAATTATTTTCCTTTCTCATTTATTCATTTAATTGCTTTTTATGTTTATTTATTTTTTCTTATAGCTCTTTGTCTTGATCTTGTGTTTGTAGCTTGTTTACAAGATTTGGGTGTTCGTTATTATCACAACCAAACACAATAGAAGGATGGGGATGACAATACTCTTAAGGAGATTACAGTATACTGTCATTTATGATAGCTTGACGAGTTTAGACAAGAGGCATAGTGACACATATTTAGAAGCTCAAAATATATTCATAATGAGTTGTGACATTTATGATGGTTACTACCCAAATCATGAATGTCAAGCATGAGGTTATATATGGGGGTATCCAATTTACATAACGAACTAGCTTCAAAACACCCAATACAAGAATACTTATAATCAAGAGTGGAGTAGTTATCACAACTTTTCATGGAATGCCCAAGTTTTCATTGAATTTGTACAACAATAATAACAAAAGGAGTATCGACATCTCAAGTATCTCTTTATAACATTTGTTACTTCAACAAAGACTGTCATCTATAAAACTAAAGAGTTAGGTGTTTTATCTAGAGACATTGACTTAGATTTGAGAGACCATATGAATATGAAAACTTTACGGAGTGTAGAGTAGCTAGGCGCTGAAGAAAAAGAGGAAGTTGCTATTTAAGAAGGGAATGAAGTTGAGAAAGTAGAAGATGAAGAGGAGGAGCTAAATAAGGAGGTCATTGAGGAATTATTGACAGTTATCTTAAGCACAAAGGGCTCGTACTTTCCTAATAACAACTGTCTGAGTCAATCAAAGAGAATTGATGGATTTTCTCAGTCTTATTAATTTGAAACCATATATCCTTGTTATATTGCAGTATGTGGCCTATTTTCAATTTTAAAAACCCTTATTTAGGAGGAAATGTTAAAGCAAGTCATTAGTTATAAATCTTTGCTAAGTTAAAATGAAAATGTGAATTCCATGAAAAAATGCTCTTTAGGAGGCAACCCAAATTTTATTAGTAATTTTGTTTCAATTGATTTTATTATAGGTTTTTAAGTTTATATGTTAATATTGTGGTTTAGTATTTATTTATTTTTGGTTTATGGTTATATGGATGTTATTTTTCATCTTTTATGCTTTAGGTATGTTGTAGAATTTCACATTGGAAAGTAGGTGAAAATTTGTCCAAGACAATAAATTACAGAGAGTTGTTCACCCATCAATATGCTTATCTTCCTCTACATGCCTATGTTAAGCAAAATAACGACCTTGTTTCACGTAGAGATGAGGTGTCAAAGAGTTATAGAAAGATATATAGGCACCAAAATTGGTGACTATGTTGTTGTAAAGTCATTGAAGGCCACCTATACCCACCAGCATGCCCATGTTGTCAAAACTAGGTAAGTTTTAAAGAAATAGAAAGAAATATGACAACAAAATTACTCGTGTTGAATTATGTCTTCTTTTACTTGTTTAGCAAAAAGTTATAAAAAGATATACACCTAATAACAAGCCTTGCTAGTAGCTATATAGATTTTAGGTGTTTTAATTTTATTGTTAACACTATCGTGTTAATTCCTAATGCAACCATGTAATTTATCATCTTATTTTTGTTTTAACACGATCAAGATATATGCCCGTGTTCTTACTTTTGTTCAACCCTATCATCACACATTTAACAAACATGCTTATGTTAAAGCATAACATGCCTATGCTCTGCAAAAATTAAACCCTAATTTGTTTAACACAAGGGAGTTACACGCCTATATTACCGCCTATATTAAATAAAATCTTTTTAAAATCGCTTCCTACTACCTAGAAACTTACTTTTTCACTTTCTATTTCTCTCCTATAGGGCACGATCCCCCACCTTCCCATTATGTAAAAATAAAGCTTCAACTTATTTTTTTAATTTCAATTTAGGGCATGTTTAAACTTTGTTTATATTATTCTTAAGTTGTTGAACAATTTTTAGGGAAAATAGGTGTGAGAATCATTGTTATGGTTTGGGGTTAATGATATGATTAGAAGAGTTTTAAGGGTTCAACTGAATTTGAATTGAAAGTTTCTAGGAGATTTTGAGTTACTTGGGACAAATCAATGTGAAATTAAGTCTCTAGGGGGTGTTGAATGATTTTGTATGAATTCAATTATGAAATTCTTTATGCTATGTATGAATTTCATTTTTATTTACCTTTTTATTAGTTGGATTGCATTATATTAGGTTATTTTGTTTTGTTTGTGTTTTATTTGAATTGCTAAGGGTGTTTAGTGAATTATTATATTTTTTAATTAATTGTTATTAGGGATTGTTATTTAACTAAGTTGGATATTTTAGATTGTTAATACCATTAAATTTTGATTAATCTGATTTTTTGTTATTAATCCATAACTAATTGATTATGGGATTACATTATGGTGTGTAGTTTGTCATTGTTTGATTAACATAAACTTTTCCTTTTGTTTTTAGTGATTTTTTTAATTTCATATTGCAGGGAACAATGATGAAGAGAGCAAATAAACCATACCAAAGGTAGGAAAAGGAAGTGCCTAGGAAGTGGCAAAGTGGTGAGGGTATTTCATAATAGCCACCTTGACATCTAGAGCCAACACAGTCTACACTGGTAACACATCCTATGCTCATTTTCACAACATTGGCTTATATTGCTTTGTATGAGAGATTGAGTTCCAAGGCATATACCTACAGCAGATGCATCGATCGGATGGTGATGAGTCAGGATCTCAGATACAATCTGATGCTTAAGTTTTTTTCCACATTCACCTTAGAGAAGTGGCATTACATCTAATATGTCAACCATACTCTCCAATTTTAAGTGCTTGGGGAGACACACAGTTTGAGCTACATTAGATTTGTTGGGACCCGATCTCGAAACTGGATCCCAACCGGAAAAGCAGAAAATGAAATAACAGAAACGAAGTGTCGGAAAGTGAAACGAACGAAATCGAATTCGAAAGAACGAAACATGAGGCGAAAGTCAAAGTATGCAAACGAAATGACAAAGCGAAAGTGAAACAACTTGACGGATCAGAAGTAATAAAGCGGAAGCAAAATCATAAGAAAAATCGAAGGATCGGATTCACAAAACGAAAGGAAATCGCTTAAGAAAAAAAACTTAATTCCAACATCAGGGTAACGAATATTTTAGAAAAACGTCACGTTGAAAACCATAGACTAAGCCGATCCGAAATCTGGTATAATTTTTTTTCTTTTCTTTCTTTTTCATTCCTTTCATCTTTATTCAATTTTATACAAATCAAAACAATAATAATTTCCCCAATTGGAAACTTGTCCTCAATCAAAACTTAATTCCAAAACATTCACACTTATCCCATAATCCATCTATTAACCAAATCTTATTAATCTTTTTTCAAAAATTGGGCAGCATAACGGCTGCATTCTAACAAACCGAAACCTACAAAGGGGTTTTAAAATTCACTTCTATATATATACCAAGCCAAATCTACACCATTCATCGGACCTCCTGTCTGGAACCCCAGCATAAACAAACACACATCTATACCTAACATTTCAATACTTCTCAATCATAATCAAAATCATCCATATCTCAATTCACAAGCAGATCTTGATTCAATATAAAATTTCATCGGTCAATCCAAAACCCAAACCAAACATACTCATATACAATCACAATTTATATTCCATAATCATACACAATTTCTTAGTTCTTATCCATGTACAATTCTATAACTCATTACCATCAGGAATTTAATGCTTACAAAACCTTTATAGAGTTTCAAGCCATATACAAAACTAATTACCACAATCCAAAGTACACAATACACAACAATTCTAAATTTCTCTGCAATAATCTAACTTAACAATAATACAATATGAACACATACAAACGGAAACCCTCATTTTCTTTCACCCAATCTTCTTCTCATCACCTGTGGATGGGAATGAAGGGGGGGGGGGGAGGTGAGCTTATTGCTCATGGATAACATGTTTATAAAGTGAAACATAAGCAAAATCATTTTCTAAACTTTTTCCATTTAATAAAAAAAATCTCACAGTAGGAAATTTATCGAAATCTTATTTTTCGAACTTTTCAAATCATTCATAAACAACTTCCAAAATTTCATGGTTGAAAACCCACTTTCTCATTTCTCAATTTTCCAAAACTTTTCATAATTCATAAATAAAATCGAAACATGAATGCATCACAAATATAGACAGAATCAAAATCACATAACACATCAAACAGTTTGGGTTGGTCCAAAACGGAACATACTGCACATTTCTGCATAGCGATTCTATGCAGTCGTGAACTTATGGGAGTCCGAAATCGGAGCTCCAATGCCTCTAATGGGCAGGCGGGCGAAGCCTATAGAAAACGAGACCAGTGCACTGACTTATACTTATGGGACCTAACCAAACCCATATAACACATAATTCATACTTGAAAAATTGGAACGCCCGAAGACATATTTCAAAACTTAATTTTCATAACGTGTCATACTAGACACATTAACATTCACAAATACACATAAATTCATATAGCAAATAAAATGAAAATCGCAATTCATCAATCCATTTCATAACAATTAAAATCACATGTGATTCACAACAATTCATCAACAAAGTATGCAACACTTTTGTTTATTTTTCAAAATTGTTCATAAATAATAAATAATCAAATGCATCAATTTTCATAAGTAACAAATCCTTCAAGCGTAATGAATTCCCGAAATTCTTAACAATTTATCAATTCATTCGAAACAATAAATCTAACCTTTGTACAGTTTTCATAATTTCAGAAATTTTCTTCATTTATCGAACATTCAAAACTTGTAACAATTTTTCAAAAATGCCAATCATTCAAAAACAATGAATTTAACCATTTGTAAATCATTCCGAAATCAATTAATTTAAATCATTTGAAAATAATAATTTATAAACATTGTTCCTTTCTTAAATTTTCGAAATCACGTAACAAAATCCTTCAAGCGTAATGAATTTTTGAAATTCTTAACAATTTATCAATTCATTCAAAACAATAAATCTAACCTTTGTACAATTTTCATAATTTTAGAAATTTTTTTCATTTATCAAACATTCAAAACTTGTAGCAATTTTTCAAAAACGCCAATACTTCGAAAGCAATGAATTTAACCATTTGTAAATCATTCCGAAATCAATTAATTTAAATCATTCGAAAATAATAATTTATAAACATTGTTCCTTTCTTAAATTTTCGAAATCACACAATTAACTTATAATTCAATAAATAAACATATTACCCACCTCAAATCCTTGCTAGAAACTTGTCCAAAGCTTCAATTTCGCCAAAGCCTCGTTCAAATCCCTAAATCAAGACAAAATCCCCAATTTATAACCATCCAAAATTGAACATCAATTTGGGCAAAATCACTAACATAAACTATAGAAAATCCAATCGCATAACATTCTTAAACTATCTAAACCAAAAACTCTTTAAAAGATCAAAGATCAAAAATATCTCTTACCTTAAACTCTTCATCAATTTTCGGATTTCTTAGCTCATCATGGAGCTCTCTTCATCCTCCACCTTTTTCTCTCTTGAACCATGCTCGAAATCCCTCTTACAATCCAAGAAAACGAAACCTTAATCGCTCTTTTCTTTCTTTCCTCTTATCCCATCCGAATCTCACTCTTCTTTCTTTTTATTTCTTGAATTTCAACTTCCATTTCAATCAACTCAATCATCTCATTAACTTAAACTTTCATAACCAAAACTAATCTACTCAAATATCAAAGTCATCAAGACCAATCGATTTCTTTTTTCATCAATTTCCTTAAGGCACAAAAACATCTATAACACAATTCATATACAAAAACACTCATTTAAATTTTATTTAATATCTCTAAATTTCCACTTAAAGATCGTGGTCCAACAAGATTCTTACTCTACATAGGCCTATGCTCAGAAGTGTACACTACTACTAAAAAGTGTACAACATTGCTAGTACACTTTACTCATAAGGTTAATAAGAAGTCATTTTGGCAAACTATTAGTAAAGAGTGGTCTTACAAGCTTACAAGGTCTAAGGCATCACAATTGAGATCCCTTGTAGTAAGATACATGTATTCACTGCTTATTCATATGATTAGTAAGAGAGGAGATAATACAAATATGTTGGGGAAGGTAGATAAGTTCTCCTTATATAGTATAATTGAGAGAGTCTTCATCCACCTAGGACACATCTTGGCTTAGTTCTGCAAATACTAGGTATATAATTCTATAGTTGAGCTATCTGTGTGGGCCTATATATTACTAGATTGATCAGAGGCATATGTCTATTGAAGTGGCTACTTGTAGGCATGATAATTCAATCCACGCCCAGACTGGGTTGAAGTCAATAGACTAGGGTTGTCCAGCCCGGCTTGGCCCGCCTTTGGCCCATTGCATTTCTTGATTGATCAGAGGCATATGTCTATTAGAGTGGCTACTTGCAGGCATGGCAATCCAGCCGACCTGAAGTCAACAGGCCAAGGTTGTCTAGCCATCCCAGCTCATGGGTCAAGCCAGGCTTGACTTGACTAGTTGCCATCCTTAGCTACTTGAGATGTGGCTAGTATGCCATATGGTATCGACCCTACCTATGACATGTCCCTAGCTACTTGAGATATGGCTAGTACATCATATGTTACTTTTTAAGTTTGGCATATATTAAACCATACATTTTTCATATATATAGCTAGTTTATCTTTCTTTTATTTTATTGGTATTGTTTGATGCTTTAATATGTTTTATTTTATTTTTACAAAGATGACTGATAATTGATGGAATTCACGTTATAAATACATATTTTTATATTATAAACCAGGGAACTGCTAGTTCACTTTACCTTTTCTTCATATTAATTATTTTCCTATTCTTTTTTGTGCTTTATTATGTACATTAGGGACAATGTACATCTTTAAGTGTGGACAAATGATATTTTGATTTTGTTATGGATTTAATAATTACTCTGTATTTATTGATTCTTTCTTTATAAATATCTCTAATTTGTCGATTCTTATCTTAAAGCATCTTTAGTTTTTGAGAGTCATTGAATTAAGCTATAATATGAAAGCATGAAAGCACGATTAGATGAATTTTATTTGTTACATTATGAATGAATGTTTTTACTATCAATTTGGATTAGTGCTTATAATTTTTCACAAATAAGCCTAAATTATAAGGTTTTGAGCTTATAAGCATTCATTATCATTATGTTATGTTGTATTATCTCTTTTGTGTGTGAATATCATACACAGTTAGATGATTCTAGAACTTCTATTATGTATGTTAAGACCACATCTTTAAATTAGAGACATTGAGATGAAAAGTCACATAGTTTACACTTATTGATCCCTTTTTCTTTGATGTTATCGCATTAAGAATGAGGATAAGTGTGAGCTTATGTATTTGAAGTTATATCTTCTCATTTGTTATTTATCAATATTTCGTATATTCTCCTTATAATCCCATAGGAAATAAATTAAAAATATCTTGAAATGAGCTTTGTAAAAAAACATAGAAAAAATATTTTTTTTGTTGTGGTTAAGGAGGAGAAATAGAAGATATTTATGATACTTAAGATTTGTTTTACATCTTACTTACATTTTATTTAGAGATTTGGACTTTATTGATTCAGATTTTTATGTAATCTTGTTTATGTAATTTCCTTCATTTTTATTAGGCCAAAAATTTTCCTTTGCCATACCTTACCTAAACCTCATTACACTCTGATTTAAAAACTTTTTAATTCTTTCCTTTAGTTTATTTTTATAGTGGTCGAGATGTGATATATTAATAAGCCTATGGTTAAGACTCCTTTTCTATATTGATTTGAGAGTTTCATTGATGTTCACCTTAAACACTTTAAGTGAATTGAGTGAATCTTTTATGTGAGGATGTTGAATTCTGTAGCATTTGATTTCAAAAAGGTTTTCATCTAATTGTATTTTGGTTTGATTTTTAGGGCATGACATTTGAAATGTGAATAGATAGGTTAAAATGGAAGAGAGGTGGATATTTATAAGAGTTTATGGATTTAAATTATTATTTGCTTACGGACAAGCAACTACTTAAGTGTAGGGAAGTTGATAAGTGGTCATGTAGTCATTTTTTTTACTCATATTTAGTGTGTTTTGTTTATTTATTTCAATATTTTGTGTTTTATTGTACTTCAGTTGTTAATATTTTGTTTTTAAGGTCCAATTCACTCATTTGGAATTAAATGAATGAACAAGTTTAGAGTAATGTGGAGTTGTTTGACTAAGTTATGGAGTGTATGACCAGTACATGGCCATATTGAAAGATTTTGGAGGCATAGTGTTTGATTTTTATAGAACAAACTTGTACAAATGGGGAACATGCTCATATTGAGTGATGAGTAGGCTGTGTTAACAAAACATACGCGTGCTGTACATGTGTTAGCCCTATAAAAGCATCACATTTATGCTTGAAGTACATAGCCATTAGCATACCTATATTGTTGCCTATGTATCTTCTAAAATCTATATTTTTAATTTTAAATGGAAAAATTAAGTGACAAAAGGAAAGAGGAAGCTTAAGAAATATGAGAGGAAACCCTAGAATAGATGGAAGCATAAAGAACAACCAAGGAAACCACTTTAAAGTTGATTTTTTATTAAACCAGAGAAAAGTTTTTGAAGATCAAAGGGATTTTAATAATGTTATCCTTGATTTTAGTTTCTCTTTACTTTTCGTGATTTGTTAGATATGATTATGAACTAAACTCTTTATGACATCTAGATTTGATAAACCTCAGGATGGGCCTTGTAGATATTTTTATTTAATTCTTTAGTTTTATTGAGACTCAATCATATATTTTTTATTATTCTTGAATTGATATTGCCTACATATTGATTCATATATGATTTAATAAAATTGAGATTGAGAAATCCTTTATATGAATAAATCTAGCATATTGAAAGGAGTTCCATGCAAACTCAAAGATAGGTCAATATAAATCTTCTTTATTAGGATTAAACCTAATAGTGAAATTTATAAATTGATTTTTTCAATTTTAAAAGTTTTAATTAGAAAGAGAATTTAATTAATCAACCTACGATTAGGTGTTAATAGCCTTAAGAAAAATATTACTATAATTGAGGATTTTCCATGGTCCAATGAACTTTAGATTAATTTAATTTGTGAAATTATGATTGCATAAGATGTCCTAAGGGGATTCGAATTCTAGGTACCATTATTTTGTTGATTAATTCTTCACTATTTTGCTATTCTAGTTTATTAATTATTTTATAGTATTTTTAGTTTATTTTCTTTTATTTTATATATGGTTAATTAACGTCACTTTAGTTTTCGATTAAAGAGTAGGAAAATAGTTATTGCTAGTAATCATAGTTGCTGATCATACTAACACTTAATACTTAAAGTCATATTGGTACTTAGAGTCATAAACCATGGGACGATAGGTGCATTTGCCTCGGATAATCTATAGAGTAAAGAAATTGAGGCATATATAACCATCTTATAAGTTCACCACAATTTCCCCATTAAAACCTTCCCTTCCCAACCTTCATCCTAGCTCCTTATCCTAATATTTGAACGACAAAGTTCCTCCCCAAAGCTTGACGGTAGCTAGTTCTCCTTCTTAGGTGGAATCTATCAAACTACTGAAGCCCTAAAGCACCTCAAGGGAATCATGGTGCCAAATGGTGGGTGACACTCACCCTCAGTTAAGTTGTCCTATTTTCCATTTACCAAGTGATTAATTCCTTAAGCGGCATCTTGTTATAAAGTATTAATAGGTGTAGCTCATATTTGATGGGTTTCTTCTATGATAAAAGACTTACATATCCATTAAAGGCAGTTTGGGAAAGCT
>JAOQMR010013495.1:0-10324 GCA_027563865.1 Erythroxylum pelleterianum | reverse complement strand
ACAGGTTCATCACCGAGGACAACCAGCTCATGGATCCAAGCACCAACTTTCCGTTCGGCCAGAATCAGGCTGAACCACATTGGTTTCTTGAAATCGCATGCTTTATTTTTGTTCTTATATAAATGTGTGAATAAAATGAAAAGAAGACAAGACAATTAAAGTTTATTGTTTCAATCCATTGTTTATGATTAGCTCTTATTTTCACTTATCGAGTGCTTCAAAATTCAAATGGATTTCGTATAATTTCACTAACTAAGAGCTTAAACGTGCAAAGCAGTCACGAAAATCTTAAAAGATCTATTTTCTAACGATGGGAAGACGATCAAATAATTAAAACCTTTTAATTTATAAAAAAATAACTTATAAGTCATTTACTAAATAAGGCTTTTATTTATAAAATACGAGATTAGCTATCTACTTATATCTTTCCTTGGTTGAGGAAGAGCACAGGAGGAATTATGATTAGAAGGTTACATACTCGAGTTACGAAAATAATTTTTTTGTAAAATACAAATATAAGAATGTATATAATTGATGACTGTTGACTCTTGCAATGTGAGAATGAGTTTCATTAATTTCTTTTAACTCCTTTGCATTGTAAAGCATTAAAGAAACTATTAAATCAATAAAATAAAATAAAAGATCATAGGTGCAAATTAATGAGAACATGATAAAAAATAATGATATTGTTTTCAAAAAGAAAATGAATATTCCAACTAATAATTTCTATAATTAAGTATAACAATTAGCACCTATTTAATACAAAATTCCATATAAACATGCTCATTCACTTCTTTATCAGCTTTCATTCAATTATAATTTTTTATGAACATAACATATTATTTTCATTGTTGGATTAAGAGAGCTTTTAACTTATAATTTTAATAATTATAAAATATATTATTATTAATAAATTTAATTCTAGTGATATTATCAGTTTTGTTATAGTATAAGAATGCAATATATGAAAAAAATCAAATTCAATAAAAAATAAAATGAGCCAATTAAATTAATTAAACAATCAAATGATGAATAAAATGAGTCAAAATGTGTAAAATGGAGCAAATATGCAATTTAAAAGAGTTATAATGTAATTCAAGTTTAGTAGACTAGGAAATATGAAGCATTAGCAGTGTTTTTAATTTCATACCGTACTGATCGGTACCAGCTAAAAAGTGGTAAAACGTTTTTAGGTACCAGTTGTTGGTATCGATCATATTGCTTGTATTGTAAGTTTTGAAAAATATAGAAACTTTTTTGCAAAAATTCAAAACTTTTAACAAAAATTACAAAATACCTCCAAGTGCTTCTGTCTCCGTTCCTTTGTATAATCATATTTATTTATTTATTTATATTAAATATGGTGCTTTTTAATTATAACTCTTAATCATATATTTATTATATTAATTTAATAACACAAAATTATGACTCATAAAATTATTGTTAATTAAATATATTTAAAAAATAAAGACCATTAGTAATTCAGTTAAGTTTCATAATATTTTTATATGATTATGTGAAATGACTTTTATGTAGTGTTGAGTAAATTTTAAATTAAAAAATAACTCATATAAGTGCATGATTTTTTAAATTTCACTGCATTATTATAAAACAACAAAAAGATTACACTAGAGTACATATTTTGTGACTACCAGTAGAATATGAACTTATCAACTTTCAATTTAACATTAATTTTAAATTTTTATTTTATTTTTAGATATAAAATATTGTTGTTGTTAACTTTAATATATAACTTACATAAAAAGTTTATCTCCTTGATCTAAATTAAAATTTAAGATAATAACTAAACGATGTCATTCATATTATACACAACATTTGAATACAAATACTTAAGCAAAAAATTAATAGAATTTTTGTAATAATAATTGTCAAATTACTATACATTTGTATGATGGTAGCAACTTTATTTTAAATTTTTATTATTAAGATTTTTTGAGATATGGTTGATGTAAAATTATAAAGTTTAAAATAAAATATACCAATAGATTGTTTTGCAATTTTAAAAAATTCAAAGACTATTTCATAAATTTAAAAAATTAGTCGAAACGATACTTAGTATTGACTGGTATCGGTACAATGCTAGTACGGTATTCATTTGAGTATTAAAGTTTTTTTAATGTATAATAAATTATTGTAATCTTTCTTGTAACTTTATATTGGTATCCTGTATGATCAACCGTTATAGATTGACGACTACCAGAGGTGCTGCAAAAAGAAATCGCAAATAACATAAAATGGTCCTGTGTTATAGTTGACTATTCAAATTAGTCTCTGTATTTTTAATTCGTTCAATCTAGCTCCAGTGTTTTGTAATTTCATTCAAAATACCCATTTGAAAATTTTGGGACAAAATTACTCTTTGGTTATCTGTATCATACGGATTATGTTCATTCAAAATACCGAAGGATAATTTTGTCACAAAAATTTTAAATGGGTATTTTGAATGAAATTAAAAAACACAGAGGTTAGATTGAAAGAATTAAAAATACTGGGTCTAATTTGAATAGTCAACTATAACATTTTATGTTATTTGCCAAAAGAAATGGACCTTTTGAGTGTATTTATACAGCTAATGTTGTTGGCTCACAACCATCATGTACACAGGCCAAGACGTCTCTGTAGTCCCTTGTGATGGTGAAGGAGTCGTAAACTTGTCCATCACTGCTCTTCTTGTACTCAAAGAGAAGTGAGGAGTGGTTAAAAGCTGTCAGCTTCACAAACCCAAAGTCGAAGTCTCTGTAAAGGCTCCATGATGTCTGCAACTGACTGAACTTCGATAAATGGCTGCCTCCACCGCCAACCACTACGTGGATTGTCCCGTTTACAGTTCCTGAGTAATGAGACTTCTCTGCATTCACACATTGGTTCTGCATAAACCACAGTGAACACAGGAATTAAGTATAAATCAATCTGAAACTACAAATCTAAGCAAGAAGGTTATAGATTTATGATCAGAACTCGCTAATCTATCCAAAAATTTGCATTTACTTGTATCTGAACATCTTTAATCAAGTAAAAACATGTAATCTTTTCTCAAATTGAATTCAGCATCCTTGCTTATAGTTATACCTGGTACATGGGGCATGTCCTTTCATAGTTATGGACATGGCCATAAAATGCAATATCAACCTTGTATTTCTGCCACAACTTCTGCATGCTATCCCTTCCCATGGGCTCTTCAAACGAGCCTTGCTGACCATAAAATTCGGATGAGGAGTACCCAAGGACCCGATGAGCTGCAAAGATCAACCATGGCTGCTTTTGCCTGTCTGCAGAAGAAAGACACTTCTCAATGAACCTGTACTGTTCAGAGCCTTCTCTCCAGTCGTGTTCAGTATCAGCTATACAGAAGTGAAACATGCCATAATCCGTTGAATACCTACAGCAGACTGATAGTTACACATTGGCAACCACCAATTTAGTTACTGATGATTACATACAGAAGGATATGTTCATCACTAACCAAAACTTAGCCCTGTTTTCAGCTGGGACATAAAACATAGTTTCAGCTAGCACACCACACTCACCGCCGGAATCGTTGGTGTCATAGAAGGATCCGGTTCCAGGCCAGTCCCTCTCATGGTTTCCGCTGTCAATGAAATTTATTGAAGTTTTAGAAGAACGTGCACATTGACAAATTATGAAGATGAGCATCCAAACCTAGCAATCATGTAAGGCACGGTGGATGAAATCGGCTCCACCATTGATGTGAACTGATCCCACTGTGAGATGTAGCCATTGGCGTATGTAATATCTCCTATATGGAAAATTATGTCAATGTTACTTATATCCTTGATGAGTTGATCGGTAGTGTTCAATGAGCCTGGCTGGTAGTTGCTGTATTCATTGGATCCATCCCTCTCTGCCTGAAACAGGTAGCAATAACAAGTAAGTTCCTTCCATGCATGATGGACTTGAACACAGTAGTCAACGTGGTGAAATCAAACACTATACAGGTGATCGAGAGGAAACAAAAGACCATTAATATGGCGGCTACTGTCAGAATTCTGTTCTAAAGTTTATACCTTTCCCATGTCGCCAAAGATCACAATACGCTGTAACGAGTCCTGTCCTGGATATGGAGATGATCTGAAGGAATACTCCTTGCTCCAGATGTAGGAACCATTAACTAGCCTATGACCCATCCTGTAAGTGTAGCTGCAAAATTCCAGAAAAGCAATCTTCAAGAACTTCCAACGAAACCTTTTAGTTGTAATACCACAAACTTGATCTTAGGGAGCTTACACCAAGTTTGGCCACAAGTCCTTTAGGAAACTTGTATGTATGAAACCAGGATCACGCCAGCCAACAGTTCTAGCAGGTGCACCTGTACATTTACAACTTTATCACCAACATCACTTTGAGCATCAAAATCTAATAAAGTCCTTTCCAGTTTGAGTCAAAAGTAACGTGACATGCTCTTAATCTTAACCCTTCATTCTCTTTAGTTTCTACTGTAAAACTTGTGCTAACGCTGCAACTTCGATTAAGTTCCTTGAACGGTCAAGGAAATAGATGATTACAAAATTCCACTTTCATGTTTGAAGAGGAAGTAGAGATTCATACCACACATGCTATTTCTGGCAAATGTCAATGTTCCGGCCGGTGATTGTGTCTGAATTCCTCCTTTCATGCCCCATTTAACAAAAGGATCAGCTTCAATGATGTTATAGCCACTAGTCCATGTTATTGTCATCTGTAACGTCAACACGTATTTGGAATTATATATCTGGCTAGGAGCAAGAATCCTTTATCCTGAGCGGTTTTTACACAAATTTAAAGCTGAAAATTTGCAGAAAATCAGCCAGTGCTTTAGATCCTTGTCTACTAGTATTTCTCTGGCAGCTTTTGTGCATGATTTAACCTTCTTCGTTTAATCCTTTTCTTGAAGTTATATCAGGAAGGTAAAGATTCAATTGATGACAGACAGCGTGCAAACAATGTTATTCGATTTACGAATGATAAGATGAAGCTTGTAGTCAGCAAGGAAGGGACTTACTTCATTCCAAGACTTGCCCTGAGCAAGGCGTGGATAAAGTGGTGCCTTAGGATTTGCAAAACTGACAACATTTGAGACTGCCACCAATTTCGGCTACATTAAGGAACCAAACGAGTTAGCTTGCATTCAGATTGACATTCCATAGAGATTAACTACCTAAGCTATGTGCTAGGGAGCAATCAAGTATGAACAAGATGTAGGAATTAATTCGCCTAACGTGAAAGGTTTTAACGTAGCTAAATGATGAGGACTAGGGGCATACATTGGACAACCCGCCTGAGAACAATGTAAATGAGAAATCTGCTCTCTGATTGATCAATCGAAAACTTAAAGATCCTCTACCAGTCTCTGTGTAGTTAGAGTTGGATTCAATGGCAAACTTGTACTGCAGGTAAAATCAGAAATGCGAAGTTCCAAGCCGTCAAGCATCTAACAAGCCTGGAAATGGGAAATTTGTATATTCTAGTATTAACTACCTTTATTGGAGCCGAGCATATGAGAGGAACTTGTACCCTCGGTTGGCCATTATGGTAACAGTTTGATGAGCTGCCATGTTAAGAGTACAGTATAAACCTGTAAGGTCCTTCATGAAGGGAAATGTTGAACAAACCAAATTATAGAGTCATCCTTCCATGAGCCTTAGTTGGGTGAAGTTTGTTTAACCAACTTTTAATTTTCAAACGTCTCTTCTTGCAATCACAGGTGATCGGTAAATTTAAAGGGATGAAAAGAAATTACTTGAAATTTGCAGGAGAAAAAACTGCAACCCAGTCATCTTGAGAAGGCTCAGCTGATTCAAGCTCTACGGTAACCCATTCAGCATCTCCCCCCTGCATCAACAACAAAATAGAGTTATATTAAAACATCCTTTTAAACCCCATGAGCAGATAGGTCCAATCCAAATTTTGCAGTTTAAAGTCCTCAACTTTGGAAGATTCTTAAAAGTATGGTAAAGAAGGCAAACCTTGGAGCCAAGAAGCTGAGGACTCGCTTTTATAGAAGCATTATCATGAACAGCATAAACGGCATTATGGATGGAAATCTTTGATAATGGCTGGATATCACGAAGTTGACTGTTGTCTTGAGCTTTAGCAGGGGAGTATACCATCAACAAAGACACAATTATCAAGATTAATGCGTTTGGTAAGCCAGCCATCTCTAAACTGATGGATCACCCACTGCTGTTGTACACAAATTATATACAAAGAGACGTTGTGAAGAAAAGGGCGGTCCCTGTTTCCCGTCCTTTGACGGTACCAGTTACAGACAAACATTGGATGTAAAGTAAACGTCATTAGTAGTGCTGCCGGAGAAAAGCATCGAACTTTCATTTGGAGAAAACGATGTTGGATCCTGTTTGTTTTATTTTAGCTTTCAAGATTCATTGTAAGCCGAAAACAAAATAAGCACTTGTCTTTTGCTCTGTTTTTTCCAATTCAGATGTCTAATTGGTGCGCAAGGCCAGGAGTTTGAGCTGATAGAAGTGTTTTCTCTCCTGTCCACTTGGCCTCAAAATGGAAGCCATTTTGTCAGACCAACAAATTATAACGGGACCAGCCCCTGAAGAAAGGAGAAAATATCGTGACGGCCTTCAATTGATTGGAATGAACGGAGCAGCACCTGATCCAATCGGATAACAGTTTTGCCGCCGTAAATGTTTTATTCTGAAACTGATTGTTTTATACAAGCTTTTACAATGAAGTTTAAATTCTATCAGATAACAGCTTTATCTTACCGGATAAAATTTTATCTTCTACGAGACAACAAATCTAGGCTACAATCTCGTCTCTAGAAAATTCAAAGGATCTGTCAATCATTGTTTTAATAGATTTGTTGAATGCATTACAAGTACAAGAATAAAGGAGGCCTATGAGACAAGAAAGACATGTGTAGGGTGCTTTTCAAACTAAAATACATAACAACAATGGTGGTAAGAACAAGAAAAAGAAGTAGAATAACAATCACAAATATGGAGGTTATAAAAAGTAAAAACAACACTTGAGTTTTTTTTATAATTTTCCTTATTGGAAAAAAATCATCCACAAAAGAAGTGTTAGTGGGCACTAGATGTAAAATTTAACAAGTGTGTCAGTTAGGTTATGTGGAGAAGAGACGTAACTCTCAATAGAAGCAAGGAGAAGCCAATGTTGCCGGTATAAGATCACAGGTTCAAATCACTGAAATAACCTCTTTGTAAAAATACAAAAATAAGTTTGCATACATTATGACTCTCTCCAAAGCTTTGTGTATTGGATACGTTGACGTTAACATCAAGAGGATTAGTTATTCATGGTATTATACTTTGCCACTAACAAATTTTTAGGATTAGTTTATAGATAATGGATATGTAAACCATATGACTTATGATGAATAACTCTAAAGAGCTTGACAAAATTGTTACTTCTAAGTTAAAATTCAAAATGGAGCTTATACTGTAATGATGGCGGCTCGCCGGGCTCGATTTATTAAGTTTTTAAAAGAAAATTTAACAAACGACGTCGTTTTGTCTTGTCGCTCTCAATCTAACATCATGTTGGGTCGGGCCAGGACAACCTTAGCCTAAGCCCGGCCCATGGCTCATTAACTTCAAGCCAGGTTGGGTTGGGCCATGCGGGCCAAATTGAGGCCGGGCCGGATTGCCATCCTTAGTAATAAAAGGCAAAGAAAATGTAGCAATTGAAGGCTGAAATTAATCTTTGATATCTGTATGTTCCAAAAATTGGTCAAAAATATTTTGAGTGTTGGTTAATTATTTGAAAAAGGCTATAAGGTACTATTTGAGGACAAAAATTGCATGATTAATAATGCAAAAATCAAGGAAGTAAATAAAGTTCAAATGAAGGGAAAAGCTTTCCCTTAAATTTGTTGCAGCACATAGGGAAGATAACAATATAGTGTTTTGACATTAGAGTTTAGGGCACTTTCATCGTATTGTTATACTTTTCATAAAAGAAGAACAATATTATGCAAGGCTTGTATGAATAAGACGACGAATTTCTTATATGTGCTATAATTAGTAAACATAAATTTGGGAAAGACATCAAAAAATACCATTACTATTTATCATAAGTGTAATGCTGTTGTAATGGAGCCTACATACTATAAAGATATGGTCAATATGTGGCTGATTGATCAATATTAATTCGACTTTCAGTAATAAAAAAGGTCGTCTTCTTGCACCATTTGCTATTTGATTCTGAAATCCAACAATGATCTATTGTGGAGAGTTTCTGAATGGATCGTAATCATCTGTAGCTACTGATCTCCTCTAGGTGCAATTATGTTTCCATTGAACATTGCCGTATTATGATACTGAGAAAAATCTTCAGACTGCAACATAAGTGGAAGGATAGTCCAAACTTGTGTTAAAGGTTAAAATGATCCCATAATTCAAGAGAAAGTTCATATCTTTATCCTTAATTTCAGCTAATGGGTGCGTTTAGAACTGACAAGTCCTTCAGATAACATGGCCATCTTAGATTCTTATCATGTTTTACTTCTACAAAGAAAGGTGGCATTAGATGGAGCTCGTACTACCTGATATAGGAAAAAGGGAAGAGGAATGCTTAAATGTTATCATTTCTTTCATGCTCAAATAAAAAAAAATGGAAGTTCTGGTAGAATTAAATCCGTAGTTACATTTAAGAGACCCGAAAAGGTATTTGACTATCCAAAACTTGAGGCAGATTCAAGATAATCACCCTCAGATATTTACAATAGGATTCCTACCTACTCAAAATATATTATCCCACCTGTGCTAATTCACATACATCTAAGGTAAAAATTGCTATTCCAAGTTTCCTTCACTTTTTCACACAGCCTGGCGATTTGAAAAGTGGGGGGCAAGCTTCTTCTCTAATTTCAGTAAGCTACAATTTCACAAAAATTGACAAGTTAGGGAAATGAAAGAGAAAAGCAAGGAATACTAGACATGGTTTCATAAGAAGCAACAGGTAATTAACTTACATCTCAAATTTGTGAATAGCCTCTTTTCTTTTTGTCAAGTATAGCTCACTATCTTTCGGGATATTGTTCAGATAATTGTCTGCGATAAAATTTGCAGAAAACAAACATAAAATGGATCGTACAACGCCAATTTAAATTAAGAAACAAGGTGCAACACAAATTTAAGAAGACAACCGAAGTGCAAGTTTTAGCTAGCATTTATTTCTTTGTTTGTGAGGCAATATGATCTGAGGCATCCAATTTCATTCATAAAAAAATATGTTAGTTATTCTTTCATGTTCTGAATCGGTATGCTGTTTCAGAAGAAGCATTCTGCAATGCCTTCAAGAAGCTAAAAATGTTAAAAACTTATCCATCCCAAGAAGTAAAAGAACAATCTAAGAATTAATCGTACTTTTAATTGGTGCTGGTTCTTTAACCTCCACATTCTTTTCGACTTTCCGAGGAGTTGGTTTGTCAGTTTGCTGCAGACCCTGTTCAAGAATGTATCAGCTTTTGCAGCTAGAATTCAAAGTCTAATATTCGAGAGCAATCTTTCAAATTAGTCTCTCAACTATGTAACAACACATGGAACAATTTCTTTTCCGCATATCTTTGCTTGTCGTTATGAAGCATCTATAGTTACTCTTATCACTTGTCCAAGAAATCCAAGAAACTACTCATTACAGTCAATCTAATATTATTGAGTCATCACAGAGAGATTAGACATGAAATATTCAAACATTGATCTTGACATTGAGTTGATCTGATCCAATTGTGAATAGAAAAGAATGTGCACTGATTAAGTAATAAACTCGAAAGTATCATAATGAATCAACTGTATAAGCATCTAACCACTCAACAAATAAGATTTTGATGTTAGGTATCAGAAATAAGTTTGTATCAATCAGTTGCATATTTGGATATTTAAATATTCTTCATAAAACAGACAACAAAACAAATGTTTGGTACCTTCTTCTTTTCCCTTCGCTTCAGTATCTTTACATGGCATTTTTTTATGTAGTGCATCAAATGGTACCGAGAGTGCCTAGAACAGAGCTGCTCTTTAACTTCTGGATTATCATTTAACCAATCAGATATATCTTTGGATTTGACTACATCACCCTTGTCCAAAGATTCCAACCATTGATAAACTGGTAGCCACTGATCGGTGCGTTGAAACCGGGCATGATGCAAGTCAGCCTGATCAGTCTGGTGCGCTTCTGTTAACTGCAGGCATGAAATCAGAAAGCACTCAAATATTCCAATGCACTACCCCAAAACAAGAAAAGGGTCGGCGATTTTGGGGGGTTTAAACCCCACAATTTCATAAAGTTCAAATCTCTCACTAGATTCCTC
>JAOQMR010013426.1:0-10326 GCA_027563865.1 Erythroxylum pelleterianum | reverse complement strand
TTCCACTACTACATTAATTTGTGTTGCAGGAAGTTGGTTTCTTTTTATATTTGGTTGCAGGCGACAACATTCACCAACTAGCATGAAGATGGCTTCTGTCCCTCCTAAGTTCTTGTAGTATAAGCAGTAATCATTGGCGCTTCTTACAAAGTCATCTCACTAGCTATTTCATGGAACTTATTGTTCCACTGTCTAGGTGCTTGCTTCAGCCTATATAGGGACTTCTGAAGCAGGCAGACATAATCAGACTTATCTTTGTCCACAAAACCTACTGGTTGTTTCATGTAGATGGTCTCCTCTAGCTTTCCATATAGGAAGGTTGTCTTGACATCCATTTGATGGATTTTCCAGTTATAGACAGTGGCTAGCACTAGAATGAGTCTAATTGTCTTAAATTTGATTACTGGTGAGAATATTTCTTTGTAGTTAACACCTTCTTTCTGCTTATACCCTTTAGCTACAAGTCTTGCCTTGTAGATTCTTGGTTCAGCTTTTGTTATTCCTACTTTTAACTTGAATAACCATCTTTTCTCCATCAATTTGACTTTAGGAGGTCTACGCACCAAATTCGAAGTCATATTCTTTATTAGAGAAGAATACTCTTTTTCACAAGACTCCTTCCACTGTTTAGCATCACTTCTAGTCATGGCTTCTTCAAAAGTTTCCGGAGCCTTCCATTCAATACCTTCAGCCACAACACAAGCATATTCAACCAAGTTTGAGTCAATGTACCTCCTATTAGGGATTCTCTGCATTGGCTGCCTATCCCTTATGAGTTGATAGTCTTGTATGCTTCCTTGTTCATCAGCTGAAGTTGTTTGTGGGGTTTCTTCTTCACCCACACCTTCAATCTTTTCTCTCCTTTGATCATGATGTTTTGAGCCTTGCATAGGCTCCACATCAATAGGTTGTGGAGTGCCACCTTCTTTAGTTTCTAGTGGCACATAGAAATGGGCTGATTAATTCAGTGACCCTAAATTCTCTTAAATTTCCCTTTGATAGTCTGAATTTGAGGGATTCTTGTTCAGCAGAGAGAATTCATCTTCCTTGAAGATGACATCTCTGCTTATGATAGTTTTATAGCCTCCCTTTTGGAGTAGTAGGATCTTGTATCCTTTAAACCCCTCTGGATAGCCTAGGAAAACTCCCTTGATTGCTCTAGGTTCCAATTTTTCCTCTTTTTGATGTGCATAAGCTACACATCCAAAAGTCCTAAGGTGGGTAAGGTTAGGTTACTTACAGTTCCAAACCTCTTGTGGAGTCTTATAGTCATTAGCAGATGTGGGGAGCCTATTAACTAGGTAGGCAGTTGTTCTAATTGCTTCTCCCCATAGAGAGTGTGAGCAACCCGAAGAGAGTAACATGCACTTTGTCTTTTCTAGGAGAGTTCTATTAAGTCTCTTAGCAACTCCATTCTGCTGAGGTGTAGATCTTACTGTTTTGTGCCTTATGATTCCTTTCTTGTTGTAATATTCCTCAAACTCTTTATTGGAGTATTTTAATCCATCGTTAGTCCTTGGGCATCTCAACTTCTTCCCAATCTGATTTTCCATAAGTATATGCCATCTTATGAGATTCTCTAGTGCTGCATCCTTTCTCTTCATAGGATATACTCAACACTTCCTAGATATGTCATCAACTTCTTCCCAACATGAAGTATAAGTTCCCTCCTGTTGTGGGCACTTGAGTTGGCCCCCAGAGATCACTATAAGCATATCCCATGATCTCTGTGGCCCTATGAACTCCATTTTAGAAACTGGATCTATGATGCTTTCCAAGCGTACTTGATTCACAGAAGTCCAACTTCTGTAGGTTTTGATCAGGGATTAATCCTTGTTGGGAGAGGTGGAACAAACTTTTGTTCCCTACATGACCTAACCTTGCATGCCATTGCTTGGTTGGTTCATCGTTACCCTTCTCAGTAACTTGATTAATTTCAGTTGAGCTTATAACATAGTACAACCCACCCCTCTCAATTCCTCTAATAATGACTCTACCATCCTTTAGGATTTCTCTGAGTCTATCTTTTGATCTGATCTGAAACCCTTGCATATCAAACAAGCTTTCAGAAATCAGGTTTCTCCTTATTCCAGACACAAATCTGACATTACTAAGGATCCTTCTCTTTCCATCAAACATGGTGATGAAAACACTTCCAATCCCCTTTATCCTTTGCTGCCCAAAATTTGCCATTTTGACCTTGGCAGTGACTGGTTCAAATGTAGTGAACCAGTCTCTACGTGGTGTCATATGCATTGTACACCCTGAGTCAAAAATCCATTCCCTACTCAGGTCTCCAATGTCTTCAGTTACAGCTAGAATCTCATCACCACTTGTGTCTTCTGGTTTTTCCACATTCCCTGCATCTCCACTTTTGCAGCCTTATCCCTTTTCTTCTTTCTGCAATCCCTTACAAAATGTCCCTCCTTATTACAGTAAAAGCACTTCTTTCCTTTTCCCTTTTTCTTCTTCTCTTCACCTTCCTTGGTGTGTTTTTCCTTTCCACTTCCCTTCTGCCACTTTCCTTTCTTACTATTCTTTTTATGAGATTTCTTCTCATGATTGTTCTCTACAAACATTACTTCAGCCTCTTTCTTAAATGGATTTACATCTATTATTTCTTCCATCAGGGAATCTAATACCCTCTTAATCGTGAGGGATTCTCCACTAGCATGCTTAATTACCTTCTTGAATGTATTAAATTCAGAAGGTAAAGACTTTAGAATTAATACAGCTTAATCCTCCTCAGAAATTTTCTCATCTGTAACTTCTAAATGTCTTAACTAACTTAAAGAAATAGTCTAAGTTGTCATTCAATGAGAAAGAAGTATTCATCTTGTAGTTAGCAAGATTGTGGAGAAGTGTTATCTTGTTAGGAAGACACTTCTTTGCATAAAGTTCATCAAGTTTGATCCAAAGCTTCTGTGTAGTGTTACAATTCTGCACTTTTCTTATCATAGTGGGTGATGAGTGAAGCATTAACTTGCAATGTGCAAGTCTTTGCATTGTCAACTTCTTTACTGGATTAGTCTCAAGATCATACTGATTTTCTATAGCTCTATAACAATCATATGATTCAAGAAGAGCTTGCATCTGGAGTTTCCAGATGGTAGAGTTTTCTTTTCCAGTAAATACATCCATTTCTTTGCCTACCATTGTGACTGTAGATTAAAGAAACAATGACTTTTACTTACTGCCAAGTCTTGATGATTCTTTGATGCTTGGAGTGACCAAGAAATGTCCTAGGAGGTTTCCAAATTCTCTGATACCACTTCTGTTGGGATATTTGTGCTATACTACTGTCTTTTAAACACAAAGACTGATAAAGATTTGTTAATGCTTGCAAATATAAAGAAGTGCAAAAAAAGTAAAGAACGCTAATCTTTTTACTTGGTTCGATAGCTTTTAATGTTATCTACATCCAAGATTCTCACTGATGTGGTTTCCGCTAATATGATGAAGAAGATGAGAAACAGTACAGAGATTGAGTGTTTTGCAACACTTGCAAAGAGCCCTCTAAACTCTCCTAGTACCCATAGGTGCGTACTCTGGCGCTGCGTTTGGTTATTGTCTCCAGTATACAGAGATGGAACAAGACAAAAATTTGGAGACAGAATAGAACAAAAATTGGAGACAGTGAGGTGTTTGGTTGTGATGAACAAAATAGATAAAACTGTCTCCGTCTCGAAGATAGAAATGTGTTTGGTTGCAGTTGACAAAACATAAAAACAGTATCCATGACTAAAATACCCCTATACTATAATATGATTGGAAATATCTAATTCATTTGTTATTTTAAAACAAATGATTTGTATTAGTAAAAAAGTTAACAAATAATAATAATAACAATAACAATAAGAAATTAATTTCGTATAATAATAATAATAATAATAATAATAATAATAATTTGGTATAATAAAATTAATAATAAAAATAAGTCATAAATAAATAAATAAATAATAATAATAGGTACAAATTTTACAATAATAATAATAAGATAATTAATTTCCTATAATAAAATTAATAAAAATATTAAGATTAATAATAAAAAGAATAATAATAAGTAGAAATTTTATAACAACAATTAATAATAATAATAATAATAATAACAATAACAACAACAACAACAACAACAACAACAACAACAACAACAACAACAACAACAACAACAACAACAATAATAATAATAATAATAATCACTACCAAAACGGAAAAAATCAATTATTCCATAAATAGATGATGTCCAACACTGTTGTTTCTCTTATTTCTTCTGAATTTTTTAGTTTTGAAGTGTTACTGCTGTGATTAAATTGTTTGCTCAATTCTCTGTGTCGAAAAAGATGCATTCTTTAAGCCATCGGAATGTATTCTTCATTTTCCATTTCTCTCAAAACTGAAAATTAGGAAAACATCATTACTAGGAGTACCAAGGGTTTCCTAACTCTGATTGGTGTAACAGCTGCGAAGTGTTTTGGACATGAGGTTTACAAGTTTCCTGTTTGATATATCAAATCGACATGGAATGTATAGAAACAACAACAGAGTATTTAGTGAGAGAAAAACAGAGTTTCTCACTCTTTCACGTTAAACGTAATGAAGCCCAAAATAGAGCTTAAATAATGATGTCCAGCTGTACAGCAGCAAAACTAGTTACCAGCGAATTAACAAAATATCTAACTATTTACAATAGAAACAAAATACAAGAGGTTTACATCCCCCCTCAAGTTGGACTTTGATGAAATCAGACAAAGCCAACTTGGATAACAAGCGATTAAACGCAGGGAAAGGAAGAGGCTTAGTGAAGATGTCGGCAACCTGGGAAGAAGAACTCACATGAACCAGTGAAATGAACCCCTGCTTATACTGATTACGCACGACATGACAATCAATGTCTAAGTGCTTCGTGCGTTCATGAAAAACGGGATTACAAGTGATATGGATGGCCGATTTGCTGTCACAGTGAAACGGAATCGGAAGGGGCACCGGAATCTGCAGATCGGAAAGAAGGTAGCTGATCCATTGCAACTCACACACAGTGGACGCCATCGCTCGGTACTCGGCCTCCGCAGAACTACGAGAAACAGTAGACTAGCGTTTGGTCTTCCAAGAAATTGGGCAACCCCCTAAGAAAATGCAAAACCCAGTCAAGGATTTCCGGATTGTAGGACATATCGCCCAGTCAGCGTCGGAGTAAGCTCGTAAACATAAATCAGAATTGGCTGGAAAATGAAGACCCAAGGAAGGATTTTGTTTGAGATACTTCAGAACATAATAAGCATGTTGAAGATGGACCTGCCGAGGAGATTGCAAAAACTGGCTGAGCTGTTGAACACAATAAGTAATGTCTGGCCGAGAAAAACCCAAATATAACAAACGACCGACCAAACTACGAAACTCCTGAGGATCCACCAACAAAGGACTATGATCATCAAACAAATTGTTCCCTTTCGGAAATGGAACATGCTTTGGTTTGGAACCAATGAGACCAGTATCAAGCAACCAATCTAACACATATTTGCGCTGATTGAGAAAGATACCTGTGTCATCACGAAAAATTTCCAAGCCCAGGAAATACTTAGCCACCCCTAGATCTTTAATGGTGAATTTGTGATGAAGAGCTGATTTTAGGCAGGCAACAATAGGAGCCGAATTGCCACTGATAAGGAGGTCATCGACATATACCAAAAGCATCACGAAGCAACCATCCTGGCGGAGCACAAACAAGCAATTATCGTGCGCACTCTGCTGAAATCCAAAATTCAAGAGAAAACCTGTAAGTTCGGTGTTCCACTGCCGCGAGGCTTGTTTAAGCCCATACAGAGACCGCACAAGCTTACAGACTTGACCTTTGCGTGCCTTGGTATAACCATCTGGAGGTACCATATAAACCTCCTCATCGAGAGAACCATGCAAAAATGCATTATTGATGTCGAGCTGATTTAACACCCAATCACGAGCTGCCGCAATAGTGAGGAAAATACGGACAGTCACAACCTTGGCTACGGGAGAAAAAATATCATGGTAGTCTTCACCATAAACTTGGTTATATCCCTTAGCAACTAGGCGAGCTTTACGCCTATCAATCGTTCCATCGGCATTGTATTTCAACTTGAAAATCCACTTACAACCAATGGCTATTTTACCGGAAGGTAAAGTGGTAAGATCCCAGGTGTGATTCCGTTCAAGCGCTTGTAACTCAGAATCCATAGCTTGAACCCACTGCTCATCAGTGCAGGCTTCGCGAAATTTGCGAGGCTCTTTAATGGCGGTCACATGACAGAGGAAATCTGTCATCTCAGTAGATAGTTTATTATTGCTGAAGAAAGGAAAAGTATGGGGCATATGAGGGGACCTGCCACGCATCGTATCCCCATCCAACAATTGGAAGTGATTCACTACATAATCAGAAAACCACGATGGGACCCGCTTGGGTCGGTGACTACGCCTTTCTTCAGGAATCGAAGTAGATGGTGGAGATTCATCGAGATGAATTTCAGCTGGGACGTCGACACGAAGCTCAGTACGTCCAACGTCCACCAAGTTGCGATCAAGTGGAGGAACAAGTGGTTGATCAGCAACCACATCCGGGAACGAAGACAAAAACGGTATTGGCGTGTCAGTAGCCTCCACAAACTGCTGACCTGCACAAGGAAACAAATGCTCATGGAAAAGCACATCTCTAGAAATGTGCACGTTGCCGGAGTCGATATCATAAACTTTGTAACCTTTTCTTCCAGCAACATAGCCCAGAAAAATACATTTATGAGCTCTGGCTGCAAACTTATCCTTCCGTGGAGTGGAATCAGTTGAGTAGCATAAGCACCCAAAAACCTTCAAACTTTCAAGATCAGGTGGGCGACCCAACAGAACTTCAGAAGGAGCTTTCCATCGTAAAGTCGTTGTAGGCAAATGATTGATTAAATATGTAGCATGCAGAATAGCTTCGCCCCAAAAGATGTTGGTCATGTGAGCTTGGTGCAACAAAGCTCTAGCTATTTGAATAATGTGCCGATGCTTCCTCTCAACCCGCCCATTCTGTTGCGGAGAATAGACACAAGTTCGTTGATGAAGAATACCATGATCAGTAAACAACTGTTGACAAGTAGATCCTACAAATTCTCCTCCATTATCCGTTCGGACAATCTTAACATCACATTTGTACTGGGTTTTTACCATGAGGAAAAACTTGTGAAGGATGGAGCTAGTTCGATCTTTAGTTTGCATAAGAAATGTCCAAGTGACCCTACTGCAATCGTCAACAATAGTTAAAAAATAGTAAGCTCCTGTCAATGATGGCCGGCGATATGGACCCCAAACATCAACATGAATTAGCTCAAAAAATTGCGCACTATGTTTATCACTAATGGGAAATGGCATGCGTGGTTGTTTGGCCTTGGCACAGATGTCACAAACAATAGCAGAATTGCCCAAGGTTTTATTAACAAAAGGAAACTTCTTTACAACCTCAAAAGAGGGATGTCCCAATCTGTTATGCCACAATACAAGAGAATCAACACTATTTACACTTTCTACATCCTTATTCAAACAATGAACATCAATTCTACGAGCATCTCTATACACTGAATCCAATTCAGCCAAGACAGTATGATGAAAAGAATCAGCAGTAAGGTAGTATAGATGACCAATAGCTTGTCCAACAGCTACTATTCGTTTATACTTCTGGTCCTGTAAAACACAGAGGGATAGGTAAAAGGTGAAAATGTCATCTTCATTCCTTAAAAGTCTGTTCACAGACAGCAAATTATACTTGAAACTCGGAACATAAAAGACTTGCTTCAACAAGATATCCTTGCTAAGTCTGATGTCCCCCATCATGCTAACCTTCTTTATAGATCCATCTGGTAAACTAACATTCGATGGCTTCAAGACTGGAATCAAGTTACTAAATAGGCAAGCATTACGTATGCTAGCCCCAGTATCCACTATCCAACAAGGCTCTTTTATTCCTTTATTGTCTATGAGCTGTGCAAGAACATAATGATTACCTGCAAATTCTGCACCAAAATTCACCTGTTCCATGTGCTGCGTCGGCTTCTACAACTGCGCATTTGCCTTCAACAGCTTTGATAACTCTTGGTGAATAATAACCCGCATACTCAATCCATCAGTTTCCTCCTCACTATCATCCAGCGGTGTGTCCACCAAGTTTACTTGTCCTGTTTTACCTCCATTCTTCTTTTGTTGCCTTTTAAAATCCACATACCAGTCTGGATATCCATGCAGTTTGAAACACGTGTCCTGAGTATGCCCAGTCATCTTGCAAAATGAACACTTCTTATCCTCTTTATCCGTTCGCCACTCCTTTTTCTTTCCATATTTTTTTTCTGAATTAACATTTGCTGTTGATTCGGAACCAACCAACAATGCACTCCCTTCTGTTATTTCACCAAAGTTATTCGAGACCTGCTTTTGTCTTTCAACGTTCATTAGCATGGAATAGACTTTATCAATGTTAGGGTATGGATCCATCATGAGAATTTGATTCTTTACATGATTGTAAGACTCATTCAGTCCCATTAGAAACTGGATGATTTTTGCATTGTCATTAATCTTCATAATCTTGCTTGATACACCACAAGTACAACAACCGCATATGCATTGAGGTACCGGTATGATACACTGCAATTCATCCCACAATTTGCATAATTTTGTGAAGTACATTGAAAGGCTAGAGTTACCTTGTGAAATGCTTCCAATTTCCCTCCTAATCTGATATTCTTGAGGTCCCGTAGAATCACCAAACCGGTTTGCAAGTTTATCCCACAAATCCTTGGCAGAGGACACATACAAGAACGCATCATGTAAATCCGTCGTCATCGAGTTCAGAATCCATGACTCAACCATGGCATTGGCGCTCATAATCTCCTCATAATCTACCGCATCTTCAGTCGGAATCTGAATCTTGCCGGTAATATACCCTAGTTTATGTTTGGCCGCTAGAGCTTTTTTCATGGACGTACTCCACGTCCTGTAATTGAAACCGTTTAGTGGAGTAGTGACTAAGCTAGCTCCTGGATTTTCCGATTCTTTCTTCTGATATGTGGTCATCGTGAAAATGCTGTTCTTGAATCGCCGATCAACGTTGCTGAAAAACGGTTACTCTCTGATACCATATAGAAAGAATAACAGAGTATTTAGTGAGGGAAAAACCAAGTTTCTCACTCTTTCACGTTAATTATAATGAAGCCCAAAAAAGAGCTTAAATAATGATGTCCAGCTGTACAGCAAAACTAGTTATCGGCTAAAGAACAAAATATCTAACTATTTACAACAGAAATAAAATGCAATTGGTTTACAGACTCGACCTGTTGTGGCGTTACAGCCAACACCATCCCACTTACAACAGTCAACCTCTTTCCCCCATGTACGCATTCCATTGATTTCGATACAATATGGGCAATTTAACGAAGCTTTGAGCTGCAAGAGAGCAACTCTCTCTTCCTCCAAACACGCATTAGTGCCCCAGCCTTGCAGTAGTAATAACAATGATTTCAGCATCATCGTTACCACTACTACGAAACGCAGTTGATAGTTTATCATCCTTGCCGTTTCTACAGATGTATTCAAGAAACGAATTCTAGTGTAGCTGGTTTCGTATTGAATAAATCATGATGACCAGCGATAGTTCTTTTGTAGTAGACCCTCATCCAATGGGGGCTTCAACGTGTTTGTGGTGGTGGTCCCATCTCATGAAGAAAATTTTGGAACAGAACAAGGTGGGAAACAAAAAAAAAGGTAGAAATATATAATAACGTCAAATATAAAAATTATTAAAATACTTTTTCAATCTTATCACTTTTTAAATTCTAATTTTGAATTATTAATAAGCTCATTAGATATATTATAAAAATATATGCAGACAAAAATTATAAAGCCAGAGGCAATAATATGAACACGCTGAGGAATAAGGACGTGTTCATCACTTGGGTAAGGATTCATAAAGGCAAGTTCCGCATGTACTGACAAGAAAAAAAAACTAGACTTGGAAAAAAAAAATCAGGAAATGGTACGGGGGCACTTTACTGTGTTTATATTACTAGACCTTTACTTTTTTGACCACATTAAAGATAAAAGTATTGACGGGAAAAAAAAGAATAGACTTGGAAAAAAAAAGGAAATGGTACGGGGACACTTTAGCGTGTTTATATTATTCAATGTTTTAAAAACCGGATCGGATATCGAACCGGTCGAAAAAAAGATTTAAGGTTTAGAGGTTCAACCGGTAGTAAACCGCTATAAAACCGGTATATAATAAATAAGAAGTAAAACTTATAAGAATAAGTAAAAATAAAATATTTTATTGAA
>JAOQMR010013384.1:0-10327 GCA_027563865.1 Erythroxylum pelleterianum | reverse complement strand
ACCCCAAAACAAACATTATTTTTTACTATGATTCCATTCCTTCATTCCCAAACCCTCAAACCAAACGCCCCCTAAGTGTACTTAATTTGATTGTTAAATGTGTTCTGAATGTGTATTTGCATGTAAGTTAAAGTGTGATCTCAACTTAATGTTGAAAGTTGGACTAAGGTCCGATGATATGGGAATGCAATTAAATGGGAACATGCAAATGTGTTTGATGCATTCCATTACATGAGTGTATGAAATATAATGGTTGTTGTGACTAAAGTAGCTACCGATCAGAGCTTAAAGCTCAACGAGTGAAAATGAGTTTCGAGCTCAAAAGTAAATCAAAGCCTCAGGCTTAACGTTTAATAAGTCATATATCCTCCAAGCGGATAAAGGACAATTATCAATAAGCTCTATATGGGACAGTTTAGGTACTCGGTCACAACAAAGTAACAAATAGAAAGTGAGTCTCATGTGCATTAAATATGCATTATATGAGTGATTAAACTGTATTGAATGTGAAGTGTGAACTGTGTATAATGTGAATTGTATGTTACGTGATTGGGTGAGCCGTCGATGATGGTCACTCATTGAGTTCGCAAAACTCATCCAAAATTTGCAAATATTTTTCAGGATCAGAAGAATATCCCGTTAGGCCAACGGGAGTATACCTACAACATTCAAGTGAAGGATAAAGTTTGTGATCAGTTCGCGTCTGCATTGCATTTCTCTATTTTGTATTGAATTGTATATTCCGCAATTTTTTGTATAAATTTGTATTCTGAAATGACTAAAGTTTTTTGTACTTATGAGAGGGCCCAAATGGCTATTGAAATTTCTGATGATAGTATTACTATGATTGAAAATGTCTATGAAATAAAGCAGGCCAAAATTGTTTACTGATTTCAACGCATTTGATTGTATCCATTAAAAAATCTGTACTGAGTTTGACTGTTTTAATGCACTAGCATGCCACCCTCGCAGGGCACGAATTTGGATATCACCCACGATGTCGGGTTCGGGTCCTGCAGGAGTGGGGTGTACAAGTATGACATGATTCAAATTGTTAAATAACTTGTGCAATTTGATAGCTTGTTGGATGAGGATCCAAATGCAAATATCACCAACTTTTTGGAGATATATGATACCTTCAAGATTAATAGAACTTTGGAGGATGATATTCAGTTGAGGTTGTTCCTTTTTACACTAAGAGATGAAACTAAATCATGATAAAATTTTTTGCTTCCTGGATCTATTAGTCTATTACCACTTGAAATGGCTAAGTTGAAAATTATTTAACTAGGTATTTTCCTCTAGTATGAATAATGAAACTCAAGAATGATATATTTTCCACTTAATAATTGTAAAGTGAGACTTTATATGATACTTGGGAAACATAAATGGAGTTAATGAAGAAATTCTCATACCATGAATTTATTTTAAGGTCATAATTGCAAATATTTTATAGTAAATTAAGTTACTAATCCAAATAGTCAATTGATGCATCTTCAAAGGGAACTACAAATTTAAAACTCCTAAGGAATTATAAGTGTTAATTGATAATATAGCTTTGAATGATTAATGATGGAAGAATCAAGGTTAAAGCCAAAATCATGTGATATATATAATGTTGATGTGGTGACATCGTTAAAAGTGAAGTTAGAAACTTTGAGCTAGAAATTAATAGTATGAGTTTGGCAGTTCAACTAACATAAGTGATGAGTTACAAAATTTATAACAGTAGAAACCTCAATCATGAATGTCAGATGCCTAACAACATAAGATAGCTAATCAATTAGGTTGATTGTGTGAGAAACTGGATTAGAAAATCTCCATAATGACACTCAGAATCTAGGATGGAGAAATTATTCTAAATTTTCATAGAATAATTAAGGACAACAAAGTTAAGAGTCTATAACTAGATTTTAGCAATAACAATAATATTAAAAGAAGTCAAGTTCCAAGGAGTTTGTGAAAAAATTTATTACTTCATCCAAGATATGCTTCCAAAGTACTAAAGTTTCACTTTGAAATTAAGAAGCTTCCATCCATAACTTGTAAAATCAGATTGGAAAGTTTGTTAAGCTCGCCTTTAAAAGGCAACAAGATACTTTGCCTAGAAACACCAAACCAAATTTGATGGAGCAAATGAAATATGGTCAATTTGAGGGGTAAAAAGGAGATGAAGTTTGAAGAAAAAGAGAAAGAAAATAAGAAAAGTGATGTTGTGGAAAAAAGGAGGATGTGAAGAAGGAGAAAGAGAAAGAGGAGCCAAATAAGAAAGTCAAAAAGTATAAATCGTTAATTCCATATTCAAATAGTCTTGAGAATGATGGAAAGAAAGATTAACTTGGTAAGTTCTTAAAGATTTTAAAACAATTATATATTAACATTTATATTGTTAAAACTCTTTCACAGGTGTCAAAATATTTCAAGTTCTTAAAGAATCTTCTTTCTAACAAGAAGAAATTTGAAGAGCTATCAATAGTTACTTTAATCAAAGAGTGCCTCTCATCTTGCAAAATAAGCTACCCCAACGAATTAAAGATCCAGGGAATTTTACTATTCCTTGTAATATTAGTAGTTTTTCAATTGGAAGGAAATTTTTAGCATACTTAAAAGCTAGTATTAACTTGATGTTATATGACATATTTAAGAAATTAGGATTGGGTGAACCTAAGCCAACTATGATGAGTATTCAATTAGTGGATAGGTGTCAATTAAATATCCTACGAGCAATATAAAGGATGTATTATTTAAGCTTGACAAACTTATATTTCCTATTAATTTTGGACTGTGGATATGAAGGATGATGGAGAGATTTCCTTTCTCTTAAGATGATTTTTTCTAACTACTGTTAAAAATATTATAGATATGCATGATGAAAATATCCTAAGGATAAAAGATGAGGAAGTAATTTTTAAGATATTTGAATCCATGAGACATCCCCTTAAAGAGATTGAGGTGAATGGGTTGATCTATTAGAAGTGATATTGTCTTGTGATTCATTGCATTAGATTCATATAGATGATCATCGATGAGTAGTTTAGTTGAAACTTACTAAATAGTCTTGATAATGATGCTTAGATTGAATAATGAGTCAAATGTATAATATTTACATTTTTTTGAGTTTTTGAGTTTTGGATTCATGAGTGGTTGATTAATCCATTTTAATTGTGAATTGATAAAAAAGGCATAAATCAAGTGAGCATCAATGAATTATACTATATTGATTTTAATGTAATTGGTCAAAGTTATGAGTGGTACTAGTAGTCGATTAAAATTTTGACCTGACTGAGCAACCACAGGTATTTATAAAAAGATGTTTACACTCTCGTAAAAAGTTTAAAATGATGTTTTAGCCAAATTAATCATGCTCATTAAAAAAATTTCAGTAAAATTGCATTATTTTTTATTATGGCTTGTCAAATACTTCTTGACTTAAATTTTTTACTCTTTTAGTATGTGCTTTATATATGATGTGGTGCTATTCAAATTCAATTGAACTTGAATAATTATTTATTTAAGTGGGAATTCAATTATAAATTAGTCCATTATATAGAGATCTAAGTGGTTTATAAATGGGATGATTGAATTAATAATGGTGATGCTTGACTTATATGATTGAATTATTTAACTTTCCTAGAATTTAACTTACCTAGGCTGATGTCTTTTGAGATTTATTTACTTGCTGGCAAATAAATGCTTAAGTGTGAGAACATTTAATAAATGCTAATTTAATCATATTTTTAACATAATATTAAGACCATATTGTTTATATTATGATGGTGCTTATAAGATTAAGTACATAATTTAGCTTATATTTTATTTTTAACCTTATTTTAGCTTCTTAATAAAGAAGGAATGAACTCAGACAATTTGGAGTCAAGTTGGAGCACTGATATGGATCAAAAGGGCTAGTAATTTGGCATCTCAAGTTGGGGTTGATGGTTCAAGTGTTTGAGATAAGAGTTTGAGGTCTTCAACTCAAATTCCACCGTTAACTTTCAAAAGAGATTCACTTATGGGTATTGATGGGCCTATGACAAGGGCTAGGACCAAAAGGATGCAAAGGGCTTTGAATAATTTAATTAAAGAAGCCCATTCTCAAGCCTAAGTCCAAATTGCTTCAATTAAGGAGTCCAAGCAAGTCCACTTAATAAATTTTAGAGAAGTTGGGCCAACTTAACTTGACAAATAAGGCCCGAGGCCAAATTTACTATTAGTAGCTTTCTTTCTTTGCAGGGGACAATTAACCAAATCCTATAAGGTCTCTTGTTTCCTAAAAGTTAGTTTCTTAGGAAGTTAAGTGATTTAAGATTAGTAGGTTTCTTTGACCAAATCCTATAAGATCTCTTATTTCCTAAAAGTTAGTTTCCTAGTAGGTTAAGTAATTATAGGTTTAAGGTAATTTCCTTTCCTTAATTTTTGGTCAACCCCTCTCCTATATAGAGGGAGGCTTGGCTATCACTAGCGGACATAATTTTATAACATTATTTAGTGAGGTTTATCCTTATTATTATTCTTGTTGAATAATTAGAATGTATTGCACGATTTTCATGCTTTATATACCACTTATCTAATTGATTTTGTTTTTTCAATAAGTGGCGTCTTTATTTGTTGTTCTTCTTTCAATCTTGTGTTGTTCAGTTCATAATTTGCTTGAATTGGGTTATGCATGTTATTAAAGGTTGGGTTACAAATCTCTTGAAACAAACTTTGTTCTTCTCTTTTTATTCGAATCTTCTTCATGGTTGAAGATCAAGTAGCGAATCATGAAAAGTCATGAGTAAGCTTTTATATTCCACAATGTCATATCAATTTGGTATTAGAGCCTAGTTATCTTGATTTATGTTATGTGAATAATTTCGTGCTTCTTAAATTTGTATTCTTGGAGTTCTTAATCAATCTTAAATTGTTTCTTGGTTGATTTCTTTTGTGTCAAGAATTTTGTCTTTAGGTGTTTCCAAATTTCTGTCTAAATTTAATTTCGTGGCAATTTTCTTTAGGTAGTTTTATTCACCTTTGTTTAAAAAAAGGAAAAAAAAGTTATGTTCTTGGAAAGTTTCCTTTTGTGAAGTTGTTTTTAGGACTAAGTTTCCTAATTGTGAAGGGCATTACCGATTTGGAAGGTACTTTACTTGTAAGGAAAGAAGTCTTACTTGCCTAGTTCTTTTGTTTCCATATTGGTAGGAAGGTTAGTATTGTTGAAATTGGCTACTTTTAGTCAATCCTGTTTGCATCATAAATTGTTTCCCTTTTAGGAGTTATACCTTAAAATTGTCATATCTTTTTTATCGTCAAGAATTTGAGAACATGTTATACATCAATTTGATAGTACATAATGAGATATTTTGATTAACACCCATAGTGCATATTTTTACTCCTCAAAAGATTACCAAAATACCCCTACGTGAAATTGTGCCAATTTGTGACATATTCTTATCTATTTTCTTGTTTTAGATTATAGTTGAAAGTTATACTTGAGCCATTTTTATTTTTCGACCTCCTAACTTGTTTTCTTTGTGCTACTTTGCATGAGAATTAGCATTTATTATTTATTACACTCAAGAAGATAATAAGGAAGGAGTGGCAAAAGTACGAGTTTTTATTTTACATCTAGTTGTAAAAGCTTATTGAATAGTGAAACACTTAGGTTGAGAGCTGTAGGTTATACACAAGGGAGGTGGTTTGAAACTAAACAAAAGAGGGTGTGAGATTTTGTTTTGCATGTATCATGTCTGACAAAGCAACAAGGAGGAGATAAGTTGAACTTGAGGTTAACTTAGCCCACGCTAAAAGGGACACTATGGAGCCTAGCAACAATGACTTATTAATGACGTTGTTAAAACAAACGACGGAGTTAGGAGCTAAGATTAAAAACATTAAGGAATCCATGAACAACATGATTGTAACCAAAACTTCTAAGAGCAATCAATATCAAGAAGAAACCAAGGAAGAACTTGAAACTTCCAATCACACTTATGGACAAGGTAAAAGGTTGATGGTAATTTGGGATCTATTAAGTTGAAAATTCCTGAATTTCATGGCAAATTTAATCTTGAAGCTTATTTAGATTAGAAATTGAAAGTAGAAAGGATTTTTGAAGTCCATTTTTTTTCGAAGAAAAGAAAGTTAAGCTAGTTATTGTTGAATTCCAAAATTATGTCCCTATTTGGTGGAGTAACAAGGGAGGTGGTTTGAAAATAAACAAAAGAGGGTGTGAGATTTTGTTTTGCATGTATCATGTATGACAAAGCAATAAGGAGGAGATAAGTTGAACTTGAGGTTAACTTAGCCCACACCAAAAGGGACACCATAGAGCCCAGCAACAATGACTTATTAATGATGTTGGTAAAACAAACGACGGAGTTAGGAGCTGAGATTAAAAACATTAAGGAATCTATGAACAACATGAGTGCAACCAAAACTTCTAGGAGTAATCAATATCAAGAAGAAACCAAGGAAGAACTTGAAACTTCCAATCACACTTATGGACAAGGTAAAAGGTTGATGGTAATTTGGGATCTAGTAAGTTGAAAATTCCTAAATTTCATGGCAAATTCAATCTTGAAGCTTATTTAGATTAGAAATTGAAAGAGAAAGGATTTTTTACGTCCATATTTTTTTTCGAAGAAAAGAAAGTTAACCTAGCCATTGTTGAATTCCAAAATTATGTCCCTATTTGGTGGAGTAACCTTGTGCAAGAACGTAGAAGAAATGAGGAACCCTTTACTTCATCTTAGCCTGAGCTAACTGGCATAAGGAAGAAGTATGTTCCAAATACCTATTTTTGTGAATTGTATAATAGGGTATAGGAACTAAAACAAGACAATTGAATTGTAGCTAAATACTTCCAAGAGTTAGAGGCTTTAAAAATCAAAGTTGGCACTAAAGATGATGAAACAACTGCTTTAACTTGTTTTCTCAAAGGGTTAAATCGATCAATTTACCAGAGAGTTGAGATGCAATGGTACATTGATATCAATAATTTATTAGAGAAAGTCATGGCTGCTGAGAGACATAAGAAGGAGATGCTTCTACTTCTTCTTTTAATGTAAAGGCTCGACCTAACAATGTATACTGGTAGCAAAATAAATAGGGAAACAATGGGGCTAAGAGAAACCCGCCCAAACCCAGTGCCAATAAAACTATGTCCTTTAAACCTTTTGAGTCTAAGGTTAGTTCTTTAAACTTAGCTAAAAACCAAAACCAGCCAAAACATATCACATGTTTTAAGTGTCTAGGTAAGGGTCATATAGCGTCACAATGTCCTAACCAAAAGGTGTATATATTGTTGGAGGATGGGACTTACATTAGTGATCATGAGTGTGATGATATGTTTGAATTGACTTAAAGTGACGAGGAAGAAGGTGTTGAGGGGGACGACTTTGCTGATGAATTTGAGGCTGAGGGGTCTAATGAAGGATTGGTGGTAGTCCAAGCCTTGAATACACAAATCTCAGTTGAGCTAAGTGATGAGTAACGTACTAACATCTTTGATTCGAGATGTTCAGTTAAGAATAAGGTATGCCTTATGATTATTAACGGAGGTAGTTGTACTAACTGTGTTAGCGAGCATCTTATTACTAGATTATCACTACCTACTACACGACTTCCTTATCCATACAAGCTGCAATGGTTAGATGATAGAGGTGAGGTAAAGGTAAAATGCCAAGCACTTATTCATTTATCTATCGGAAGTATCAACATAAGGTATTTTGTGGTATTATACCTATGAGTGCATGTCCCTATTGTTGGGATGTTCATGGGAGTTTGATAGGCGTACAAATAACAAGTACTCTTTTGTAATAGATGGTAGGACATGTACTTTGAAACCCCTTTCGCTTAAAAAGGTTGTAGGCACACAAATCAAATTGAGAGAAGGGAGAGAGAAAATACAAAGTGAGTTGCAAAAGTCAAGTGAGGGGAAAGAAGCAAAGGAAGTACTAGTTGAGTGAAAGAGTGAAAAGTCAAAAGATAGTGAGAAAAAAGACATCTTTTATTCAAGTGTGAGAGATGAAGATAGGGCTATTTCTGCGCATATGCCTTTTGTCCATATGATTTATAAAGAAAACTACTTTGCTACTAAAGAACTACCTAGTGATTTACCTACTAGGGTTTAAATTATTTTGCAGGATTACGAGGACGTCTTCCTTGAGGAGATGCCAAAGGGGCTTCCACCCCTTCGAGGAATTGAACATCAATTTGATTTCCTACCTATTCGAACATTCTAACCTACCAATGTATCAAGCCAACCTTAAGGAGACAAAAGAGCCGCAACATCAAGTTGATGAACTCCTTGACAAAGGTTTGGTTAGAGAGTCGTTAAGTCCATATGTCGTGCCTGTCATACTTGTACATAAGAAAGATGGAACTTAGTGAATGTTTGTTGATTGTCGTGCTGTTAATAAAATAACTATTAAATATTGACATCATATTACTAGGTTTGATGATATGCTAGAAAACTTGTATGGTGCATGCATATTTTTGAAATTTAACTTAACAAGTGGTTATCAACAAATTCGCATGAAAGACAGTGATGAGTGGAAAACATCATTTGAAACCAATTTTGGACTTTATAAATAGATGGTTATGCCATTTGGTTTGACTAATGCTCCTTCGACTTCCGTGAGATTAATGAACCATTTGCTTAGACCTTTTATAGGCAAATTTGTAGTGATTTATTTCGATGATATTTTGGCGTATAATAGAGATGTAAGTTCGCATGCGAAACATCTTAAGTAAGTACTTTCCACTGTACATGTACAAAAACTTTATGCCAAATTAAAGAAATGTACTTTTTTTATTCCTAAAGTTATATTTCTTGGGTTTGTTATGAGTAAAGATGGCATCAAAGTTGATGAGGCTAAGGTTAAAGCCATTGTCAAATGGCCTGCACCTAAGTCTATTATTGAAATGAGATCCTTTCATGGTTTGACTAATTTTTATTGTAGGTTTGTTAAAGATTTCTCAACTAAGGTAGCCCCACTAAATGCGTTAGCAAAGAAGAACATGAAGTTCGAATGGGGAGAAGCACAACAACTTTGCATTCTAGTCCTTAAAAAAGGATTTGACAACTGCACCGATATTATCCTTACCTAACTCTGAGCTAACTTTGAAATTAAATGTGCTGCTTCTGGCATAGGTATTGGTGTTGTGTTAATACATGGAGTTAAGCTTATAGCATATTTTTTTGAAGAGTTTAATGGTGCATGTTTGAACTATCCAACTTATGAAACTTTATGTTATCATTAGGGCTTTGGAAACTTGGCAACACTATTTGATGCCTAAAGAGATTGACATCCATACTGATCATGAATCTCTTAAATATTTTCATGGTCAAAACAAGCTTAATAAACGACATACTAAGTGGAGTGTTTTTATTGAATCTTTTCCTTATGTCATTAAGTACAAAAAGGATAAAGAAAATGTTATTGCTGATGCATTGTCACGTAGGCATGGGTTGTTACTATGGACACTAAGTTATTAAGATATGAATATGTGAAAAATTTGTATCAACATGATCCTGATTTCTCAAGCGTCTATGCTTCCTGTGAGTCTGGTGCAGGTAATAAGTTCTATAGACATAATAGGTTTTTTTAAGGGAACAAATTTTGTGTGCCTAATTGCTCCATGCATGAACTATTGCTATGTGAAGCTCATAGTTGTGGTCTTGTAGCTCATTTTGGTATTCTTAAAACTGTTGATGTGTTGCAAGAACATTTTCATTAGCTTAATTTGTGAAAGGTGCATTGAGTGCAAAATGGCTAAATCAACATCTAAACCACATGGACTATACATACCACTTCCCATTCCCTCATCTCCTTGGGTTGATATTTCTACAGATTTTGTGTTGAGATTACTAAGATCTCAATGAGGGAATGATTTTGTATTTTTAATAATTGATCATTTTTTCAAAATGGAACATTTTATTTCTTGTAGGAAAAATGATAATGTTGTGCATGTGGTTGATTTATTCTTTCGATAAATTTTTAGGTTGCATGGTATTCCTCGAAGTGTTGTGTCTGATAAAAATGTAAAATTCTTAAGATACTTTTGGAAAACTCTTTGGGGGAAAACTAGGAACTAAATTATTGTTTTCTACTACTATAATTGAATTTGCTTATAATCGTACAATTCACACTACTACCAACTATTCTCCATTTGAAGTTGTTTATGGTTTGAATCCACTAACTCCTTTGGACTTGTCTCCATTACCTATTTCTAAGTTCTTAAATGTAGATGGAGCCAAAAAAGTTGAATTTTCTACTATACCAGGTATTCAAGAATCAGTACATGAAATTTTAATGAATTTGAAAGAAATTGTATTGAGAAG
>JAOQMR010013329.1:0-10329 GCA_027563865.1 Erythroxylum pelleterianum | reverse complement strand
TTAGGTTCCAATTAAGTGAGACGACCCGAGGTTGCATCCTATATTGCAATCCTTGGAATTAAATTATTTTTGATTCGGTTTCCAAGGGATTGATCTTTAGATCGAAACGAAAAGCCGATCCAAAAAATGGCGTCGTTGCTGGGGAACCAAGAAATTGGTTTTCCATTGGTTAGCCATTGTCAACTTTATTTGTCGTTGATTATAGGAATCTTTGCTTTTGCATTGCATTTTGGATAGTTTGATCTTCACACTTATCCATAGTATAGATTTTGATTTTCCTTTGCATCAGCATACATTTAGAAATATTTAGAAACATACACAAAGCATACTTTCGTACTTTAATTTTCCATACTTAGCAATTTTTCACATATACACACATTCATACATACATCTATACACCCATACACTCGCATCCATCACATTTCACTTTTTATTTGATTTTGTGTGATTGTGAGTAAGTTTTGCTACAGCTTCAATTTTTGTTCCCGTGGATTGTTCTTGTGCGTGCCCAGGAAAATTAGACTTGTTCATTTCCAACCTAAAATTGAGAGACACTTTAGGAAACTTAGGAAAGAGAGGAAAGAATAAGAGAGACGTAGGGTAGTTGAACAAGAAGGGGAGAATATGGCTGAGAATCCCAACTTTGTACAAAATCCTAACTTTCCTATAAACCAACCGAGAAATGGAGATAATGGATTAAATGGTGAGCAAGAGAGAGTAGGAGAGAGCAATGGAAATCAAAGATGTAGGACTATTAGGGAAGCAACAACTTCTGACATTAACTACGACCCATTTACTGCTGTTTGCCCTAATTTCGATGTCAATTTTGAAGTGAAAGGCTTGTTGATTAATTCCCTTCCTAAATTTCATGGTTTGGCAGGAGAAGATCCGTACATGCACCTGCAGTCATTGACGATGATTTGTCAAAGTATGAAGCTAGTAGGAGTTACCTTAGACCAAGTTTTGTGGAAGGTGTTTCATCTATCCCTTGAAGGAAAGGCACGGGAGTGGTACATGAGCCTCCCGAGACATATGGAGAATGCCTACCATAGCTGGGCTAATTTGAGGAAGGCCTTTTTAGAGAAGTATTTTCCAGCCTCTAGGATATCATCAATGAGGAAGGAAATCTATTCAGCAAGGCAAGAGTATGATGAGTCCCTGTATGATTATTGGAACCGTTTTCAGGACTTGTTATCGAGATGCCCCCATCACCAAATTCTTGATGAGCAATTGGTGCAATACTTCTATGATGGGTTAAAGAGCCAAGAGAAAGGTATGCTGGATGCAGCATCTGGAGGATCTCTGATTGACCTTACGGTGTCAGAAGCATGGGACCTAATTAAAAAGATGACTCTAAACCATCAACAGTACAGTGTGAGAGATTCTAGAGGAGTGCATGAACTGGGAGTTTCAACGGCTCAAGCCAAGAGAATGGAAAGTCTGGAATCGAAGGTGGATTCACTGGAAAACAGGATAATGTCGCAGCTATCTTTCATCACTGCCGAATTGAAGAACCTGAATGTGCATTGTCCATCATCTTCAATGGATCTTACCGAACCCAGTTGTGATACTTGTGGGTCAGATATGCACATATCGAGTGTATGCCCTGGAAGATATGAAGAAGTGTCAGCAGTGTATCCAGGAAGGACAAATCAAAAGTAGGGCCTATACTCGAACACATATGTGAAGGATGGAAGGCTAATCTGAGATTCAGTTGGAGAAATAGAGCAGAGCACCCAATAGATTTCAACAAGGAGGAGGAGCTGGACCTTCCAATAACCAGTTCTCCAACCAACAACAAGCTCTGACGGTCCCGGTTAAGGAGGATACCAATCAGTTGCTTCATAACATGATGACTCTGATGAAGGAAGAGAGGAATTCTAATACTAATCAGTTCAATGCCATAGCAAATCTTATTCAACATGATTCTTTGAAGACCGCTACTAGGTTCAATGCTTTGGAGAAAAGAATGGAACAATGGGAGACCAAAGTATAGAACATCAATACATATGTAACTCAGTTGTCCAACAGCATGAGTGAGAATCAAGCAAGAAGCAGTGGGGCAATTCCTTCTAATACTGTAATGAATCCGAAGAGCTTCAATGCAATTGCTCTTCAAAGTGGTAAATAAGTGAGGTTGACACTCCAGAAGAGGAAGCATGCGATGAGGAAATTGAGAGTGAGGAAGCACCTCAACCTAAGGAAGGAACCAAGAGATCCGAGAGTGTTAAAGAAGAGAGTTTATTGAAGGAGAGGAAGTCAGCATCCAAGGACAAAGGAACTACTCCAAGAAGTTTTAAAGACACAACCGAACATGAGGAACCGAGCGAGCAAAAAGCCAAAGGTAAGGACGTAAATCTTCGAGACCTTCCTTTTCCAAATTCGTATTTAATGAGCAAGCAAATGAATGAAATCAAGCATAAGAAGGAAATCATAGACTTATTTGGAAAAGTAGAGGTAAATGTTCCCTTACTTGATCTAGTAAAACGAGTTCCGGCCTATGCTAAATACCTTAAGGATTTATGCACAAACAAAAGGAAGTTTAGGCCTAATGAGAGAGTCCAAATAAGCTCGAATGTGTCCGCGTTGTTTAAACCCCAAATCCCTGTTAAGTGTCAAGACCCTAGATCTTTCACCATCCCATGCATTAGCGGAAAGGTAACTATTGGGAGAGCTCTGTTAGATCTAGGGGCTGCTATTAATGTGATGCCCAAATCTATCTATCAGTCCTTAGGCGTCAAGAGTTTAAAACCTACATCTGTTGTCCTACAATTGGCTGATAGATCATTTAGGCATCCAGAGGGCATAATTGAGGACATCCTAGTCCAGGTAAAGGGTTTGGTATTTCTTGCTAATTTTTATGTGCATGATATGTCTTCTAAAGTTGTGCAGCATACCTCTTTAATACTCGAACGACCTTTTTTGCGGACAACGAGTACCATGATCAGCATAAATGAAGGTAAGATCACCATGGAGGTAGGCGATCAACAGGTAAGTTTCAATATGTATGAGGCTATGAAGCACCCCCATGGGGACTATTCACTCCTAGGAGTTAATATGCTTGATACAGTTGTTGATGATGCATGTGTTGACTTTGAACGATCCCTGAATCCTATTACTGATGATCCCTTGGAGAGAATTTTTGCTGTTGATGTTTTAGGTGAACCGCAGCGTGTGGATGTTGGCAAGGCGCCAGAAGGAAGTCAAGTCACCTCACTGAAGCTTGGATACAGGCCAGACATCCATTAGGAGCTGAAAGACCCACCATAAGCACCAGGTTGTCTATCTTCTTTTACTTAGAATATAGTTGTGCATATTGATTGGAAATAGATTGCAATTGTTGTGCATAAGTATGTTGGCTAAGTGTGGGGGAGAGACTTAACCAGTAGGATTAGGTTAGCTTGGTAGAATTTAGGTCTAGTTGTTTCAATAATTCAACTTTCTTTTAAAAGCCCTGAACCTTAGTGGATGTATGACATATATTGCTTGGTAGAAGAAATTGGTGTAGATGAGCCTAAATTTTGTTGGTCATGAAAAGATTACTTATGAGCTTAGGATCCTTAGGACTTATTTTCTTGTTGAGGCTGTTTCGCCGTGATGTGGTATCGCTCGTCGCCGCATGATTCACTTATTGCGCAGCGGCGAGCCAATTCCCTCGCCGCTGCATGAAGCTTCAAAAAGCTCACCACGGCATGCATTAATTTCATCACCGCGGCGAGCAGTCTTTGTACGTTAACCCTAGACGATGAAATCCCCCTTTCTACCCTTTTTGTATGGCGGTCCTTTCCTTTAACCAGTTCCCTTTTCGTGTTTTCACCCCCCCTCCATCCTTCTACACCTCCGGCGTACCCCTCTTTTCCCTCCACGATGTCTCTTTCATTTCACTTTCATCCCGACTCCATCCTGTAGCATCGTTCAATCTCCTCATTTCGGACATCTTCCTTAGCGCATTACATGCCGTCTTCTCACCTCTCCTTGCGTTTTGTAAGCGTTTTTCTCCTTACTTGCCTCTTTCATTTCCGTTCAGTAGGCTAGGGATGTTTTTCGCAATGAACAAGCTTTGGTTCGTCGCGGTGTGTCAAGTTATCGCCCTTCGCCGTAGCGCATGGATTGTTTCGTCGCGGCGTGGGAAGTTATCATGTTTCACCGCGGCGTATGCCTCATAACTTGACTCGCCACAGTGCCCAACCTCTCGCCGCGGCGAGGCTTTATTTTTTATTTATTAACTGGCTTTTCCGTGTGTTTGTTTTCTCTACAGGACAATGCCTCGCACCAAGAACGCCTCTAACCGTCCCACTTCTACCTCATATTTCTACCTCTCTTCCAGCTCTCTTAACTTCTCTTTGGACGATTCTCCCTCACCTCAACCTTTCTGCTCTTCCCATCATTCCCATCCTCCAGCTTCTCCAACCCACTCTTGCACTTCCTCTCCTCCGATCGATCCAGAGTATGCTGACCTAGCTGTGAAAATTGAAGCTAGGCTGCTACTCAAAGAGTGACCTTTTCCTCTCTCTCCCCACAACAATCCTTTTGTTCGATAGCTCGTCCAGTGCCAACTGTCAGGCTTAGTGCAACCTAGGACTCTAAGAAATGACACCTTCGTTCGTCATTTCTATACCCATGCCTGTTACCATGACACCTTGGAAATTAATTTCCGAGGTGTTACCATGCCTCACGCCTTCACCACTACATCCATCCGTGAACATTACAACCTCCCTCCAATCCTTCACTATCACTACGCAGATCTCATCCGTGACTACCCCTGGAATGATTTCCTTCGTACCCTCTGTCTTGAGGGTTCTGAATGGCAATAACCCAGGGTCTCTCAACGTTATATTCGGCGTGCTGATCTCTGTCCTGAGGCCCATCCTTAGCTTTATCTCATCAGCAACAACCTTCTTCCCACAACCCACTTTGCTTTTGTCCCCAAAGAACAAGCTCTTTACATCTACCTCCTCATGGTTGGCCGGTCGGTAGACATTGCTCACGCCATTCCTCTGCCCTTCGTCAATCCATACTTACCTCCACTCTTACCCATTCCATCCTTTTTCCCCACCTCACCACCAATCTATTCCGAGCCCATCAGGTCCCGAAATATTCTTTTGACCGTCCTTTCGAACCAGCCTCCCTCTTCCGCTATGTCCATCTCAAACAGCCTCGCCTCTAACCTCTACCACCCCCTCCTCCTCCTCGTTTAGTCCCATCCCCTCCTTCTTCCCCATCTCCTCTTCGTTCTGCCCCATCACCCCATCTACCCCTCCCGCTGTTGCTGTCCAACCCAAGGCGTTACCTCGGGTGGAGGCCCCTCCCACTCCATCCTTTTCTGCACCCCTTCCCTTGCAGACCCTCACCCATCAGGTGGCCACTCTATAAGAGGCTGTTCTCCGTATTGAAGCGCGGCTGGAGGCAGATCGTTAGTATCACCGACAGATGTATGCTCTGATTGTGGCCCACCTGCACTTCCCTCTTCCCCCTACGGTCGGTGATTCTTCAGCCGGTCCTAGCACATTTACGGCCGCCCCTCCTGATCCTGCAGCCGATCATCATTCGGAGTAGTTCCATCATTTTGTTCTGTTTTTGTTTTCTATTTCTTTTCTTTTGTTGTAACTTTTTCTTTTTTAGTTAGTTTGTCGGATCCTTAGCACATTTTGTACTGACCTACTTTTCGACATCAATGATATATAACACGTCTTTATCTTCTACACTTTCATGCCTTATTACTTTCATGCTTTAATTTGCTTCATTTTCATTAAGGATAATATGTTGCTTAAGTGTAGGGGAGTTGTTCCCATTTTATTTCTCTGTTCCATGCCTATTTGACATCTTTCTTATGTTTGTATTAGCCAACTCTGCATCATGTTACACATTTTCAAGCTTGGTAAAAAAAATTTGTCATTCTGCTGTTCTTCGCTGTGGCGATAGGTTTCTTGCCGCGACAAAGTTAGTCATTTTAGAACGCTCGTCGCGGCGTGCATTGCTTCACGCCGCGACGTCAACTCTTTTACAGAAATGACTTTTGTTAAATCTTTTTCTCAATTCAAATTTTTTCCACACTCGGCTCTTGTAAATTTTGTTTTGCAAAGACTTTATAAGTTTCAAAGTGATGCTTGAGTTTACGAAAATACCTCCTATTTTTTTAAACAAAGTAAATGAAGGTATGCTAACAAAGTAGCACTTTAAATTTTTGAGACTTGAGATTGTTCATTGAGATAATACCCTTATTGGAAGGATATTTAAGCCTGATTTTTTCTTCAATCTTTGTGTGATTTGCTTTCTTCATATCTCTCTAGAACTTGTTTCAATTATTACTCAAAGTTTTATGGACTAGAATTTTGTTAATGTGATAGAGGCGTTAGTTCTTTAGCCCTTTTCCCAAACACAGTCCCACAAACACTTATCACTTACTAGCCCCTTGAGCCATTATTATTTATGAGCGCCTGCATGCATCCTTATATGATGTCAATAGTTTAATTTGCATTTTGAACAAAATGTGTGTTCCAAAAAGGGACAAGAAAAAATAATACAAGCAGTTTCAAATTATATACATTTGTAGATGTCAAAAAAATTATTAGTTCCACTGTTGACATCCATTTCATTATTTTAGTGCATGTGTGCATACTTTTTATTTCTTTTATTCCATCCATCCATCTAGCCCTTCGTACATTACAACCTTAAAAAGTCCTCTTGATCTTCAAAATTATAGTTCTTGTAATAGAGAAATAGAGTTGTTACAAGCTTATGGTAGAGTATGGATTAAGCAGATTTAGAGTAAAAATATCCCTAAACACAAGTGAGGTGAGAGCAAACACTTTGTCTTGAGTGACATATCTTTTTTCCAATCTTTTGGATTAAAATTCTTTTAGTGTTTGTTTTCTTAGCACTCTTTCAGTCCACTTTGATTGATTTCTAAGGAAGTGAATTGTGTCAATTTCCCATTATTGTTTTGAGCATGGGCAAATTTTTTCTTTTATACTTGTATCTTTTTAACTCTTATAAACTTCGTCCAGGAGTAAAAAGGTCTAAGTGTGGGGGAATTTGATTAAGTCCAAGTTTATCACATAAATTGGCTACACTTTTATGGCTTTTAACATCCTTTTTGACTCTTACTTAGTGATTTTGTGCTTAAACTAGTCCATTATTGTGAGCTTATATTTTATGCAATTTGTTAGTAAAAATTGTTGAAAATTGACATTAATTGCATTATAATTTTTCTAAAGACAATTGATACTTCAAATTGTTATTTCATATTGTAGGAGAAAAAGGAGTCAAAAGATCAGAAGAGTCAACACGAAGTGAGGTCTGTAACGCACGTGGCGCATTAAGAAGAAGACACATCGTGGCGTAAACTAATTATCTCATCGCGGCACATCATCACGCAACAACGCACCGTGGCGTCGATTAATAGTTCAGCCGCGGCGAACGATCCAAGATGTACATGTCGAGGCGCAGCTCCTTCCTCGTCGTGGCGAGCAGTCGGATACCCGGACTTTAATTGGAAAATTCTCTCACTGTACTAACCCGACCCGCGACCCATCCTTTAAAATGTTGCCAAATTAGGTTAGAAAGAGAGCATTCATTGTACAGAAGTCATTCGGCAGCCAGAGGAGAACAACAAATCTTCCGACACTTCACCACCATCATTTCTCATCTGCGACCATCATCCGCCACTACCGATCACTTCATTGTCAACTCCACCGCCAGTCTCTATCGCCATGGGTAACGTCGGAGCTTCAGCAGTGATGGAGAGTTCCGGAGTTATGCACGGCTAGGTCTTCATTCCTCTTGAAAATGTAGCAGTGACTTGAGTTCACCGAGCTTCAAAGGGGAGTAAATCTAACATTGTCAAGTTTAACTAAATTATTGTAAATCTCTGAGTTAGGGTTTACTGTAGTGTAGTTAAATCCGCTTGGTTAGAGTTCAATCAAGAGTTAAACGATGTTTTGTGTTATGGATTTGGTTATATGTAGAACTTTGATGCTTAATATATGAAGTCTCATATATGTTATTTGGTGATTGTGTTGATCCTCTTTATCTGCCTAGTTGTGTTTGATATCGAGATTATGCTTGATCCAAGTGACCACTTGCATTAACTTGTCCATTTCACACACTAAGATGCTTCTAACAAGGTTTTAAGAAATGGAGTTCATTGATTAAAACCTTGGACTTAAAGAGTTCTTTAAGGTTGATTATTTGAAAACTTAGTGAATTTCACTCCTGGAAAATTCGTCTGAACCATGATAGCCTAAGCTTGTTTTCAAGAGGACTTAATCTCATTCGATAATTGTTTGAATTTTGAACTTCCAAATTCCCAAAAATCCAAACATACTTTTTATACATTCTCCTTTAATTTTAGTTAAATGTTCTTAATTTCTATCAACGATCCAACCCCCCTTTTTTGGCATTTTTGACAATTAGGCTAGCTTAAAACCTTTTTCACTAGGTTCCAAATTAGTGAGATGACCCGAAGTTGCATCCTATATTGCAATCCTTGGAATTAAATTATTTTTGATTCGGTTTATAAGGGATTGATCTTTAGATCGAAATGAACAACCGATCACAGTGCCAACCTATAGGCTAGCAGTCCAATCCTCTCAAGAATCTCATATAGACCCACATATCTTGAACTCAACTTGCCTTTCTTGCCAAACCTCATGTCTCCTTTCCAAGGAGATGTCTTAAGAAAGACTTTCTCACTGACTTTGTACTCCATCTCTTTTTGGTGTGCATCAACATAACTTTTCATTCTATCCTGTGTTGCCTTAAGCCGTTGCTTAACTAAGTTGACCTTGGCTACTGTTATCTGAAGTAACTCTGACCCTATCAGCTTCCTTTCTCCTTCTCCATCCCAACATATCGGAGTTCTACATCTCCTTCCATATAGTGCCTCATATGGAGCTATCTGAATACTCGAATGGTACGAATTAATATAAGCAAATTCGAGCAATGGCAAATGCCCATCCCAAGCTCCTTTGAAATCCATCACACATGTTTTAAGCATTCCCTCAAGGGTCCGAATGGTCCTCTCAGTTTGACCATCTGTCTGAGGATAGAAAGCAGTGCTGAAACTCAACTTGGTTCCTAAAACCTCTTGTAAGCTCCCCAGAATCTTGAAGTCAATCAAGGATCTCTGTTAGAAACTATAGAGTCCGGAATCCCATATAGTCTTACTATCTCATCAATATACTTCTTCGCTAGTACATGCAGAGAATCAGTCTGTTTAATTGCCAAAAAATAGGCTAACTTCGTCAACCGATCTACAACGACCCATATAGCATCATGCTTCCTACTAGTCTTGGGCAAACCCATCAGAAAATCCATGGTCACTCTTTGCCACTTCCATTCAGGAATGGACAACGACCTTAACTTGCCTGAAGATGCCTGGTATTCAGCCTTTATTTTCTAACACACTAGACAGTTACTCACATATTCCGCTACATCTCTCTTCATGCCTTTCCACCAAAAATGCTCTTTCAAATCTCTGTACATCTTAGTGCTACCTGGGTGCATGGCATAAGGTGCATTTTGTGCCTCTTCAAGTATCTCATCCTTTACTTCCTTGACATTCGGGATGCAAAGTGTATTCCCTACAACCATAAGTCCATCATCCCTCACTACCACTTCAAATTTCTTGCCATTTTGAATTTTCTCTTGGAACTTACTCAATTCTGCATCTTATGCTTGTAACTCTTTAACTTTCTCTCTGAGTATTGGTCCCACTCTGAAAGTAGCAATAATACATTTAGGTTCCTCCTATTTCAATATCCTAAGCTTAGACATCTCCTGCAATAGTGGCAGATAACTGTTTGAACATGAGCTATAGAGGATTTCCTACTCAAGGCATCCACTACCACATTCACCTTTCCTGGATGGTACTCAATCAACAGGTCATAATCCTTGAGTAACTCTAACCACCTTCTTTGTCTCAAATTCAATTCCTTTTGGCTCAAAAAATACTTAAGACTTTTCAAATTGGTGAAAATCCTCATTTGAACCCCATACAGATAATGTCTCCAAATCTTCAGGGCAAAAACTATTGCTGCTAACCCCAGATCATGGGTCGAGTAATTCAGTTCATAAGGCTTTAGTTGTTGCGAGGCATAAGCTATTACCTTATTGTTGGACCCCGTTTCCGGAGCCCAACTATTCAGAACAGAAACACAAACTGAGACTGTTGGGCCCAAGTCCCGACTCTCCCGAGGCTGCACCCGGGGTAACCCGTCAGAACAAACGAAAGAGATAGTCTGCGGCAGCATACTTATCTCACTCAAACAGACATTCATTTGACTCATATTTATCAAACCAAGCACAATAGCCACTATGCCATTAAAA
>JAOQMR010013247.1:0-10334 GCA_027563865.1 Erythroxylum pelleterianum | reverse complement strand
CAACATACATTGACTAAAAACATCTAAGCATGACTGGAACTAACTACATAATTGGTTCAACATACATTAAGGCCTTAAAATTTATTAATAATATCCTTAACAATTAAACCCAAGATGACTTCAATGGCTATGAGTAAAAATGCTTGACTCCATGCCATGTTTGTCTACAAAGTTGCAACAACAGTGACTTGTTCATTTGTTGGAAGTGGGACTGGATTGAGCAAGGAGGATGGTTCATTGGCGGTAGGAGCATTCTCATTAAGTCCATCTCTGCATTCCAAAGCTCAAACATAGCCAAACACTAAAACATAGCATCATGAACGTTGTTATCCATGTTTGCAAATAATTTCTGGCTGCAAAGAGTAAAAAACACAATTGAAATGCATATATTCCGACCACAAAATTGTTTTGTATTAGCTAATTGCTTCCTTTGAAACTCCGCCATGAAAGTGAATTAGTTGCTTTTTTTACAAGTTACATACTTGAGTGTGGAGGGATGGCAATTGTCTTTGCCATGTCTCACAAGCTTAGTGATACCATATTATGTCCAATAAAGTGCATGCATGTTGAAGATTATATTCTCTCAACAAAGAACACTAAAATAAAGCTTTTCACTTATATATCAATCAAGATCAATTCACTGATGACAACAATTTTTCTCATGTCACTGACTAATAGTTTATACTTGAAAAAAATTAAATCTCTATCATCTTTTGGTATTGAAAGCTTCAGTTGTTTACGAGCTTGTAGATATTTGGGGACAAATATGGCAATGTTCTGCAATTGTATGAAAGAGATTGCAGCGTGTAGAGAAGACATCAGAAAATAATTGAAGAAGCTCCAGCTGTAATGTTTATCTCAGTACATTACATATGTTTATTGGAAAATTAGCATATGTTTATTGGACAAATATAAGCTTTCCAGGGTATAATTCTCAGTACCACTGTATTGAATTACCATATGTTTATTGGACAATTAACAAGCTAGCTTAGCTATTAACAAATAGTGGAATCATATCACTTTTATCTTTTGAAATAAGATGAAAAAGATTCCTATCTCGCGACATTTCTGTATATAACATCTTCAAACATTAGCTCATCTCATGTTCAAGTAGCAGTAATAGGTGAGCACATGTACACTCTTTATCAATAACAATATTAGTGGGGAAAATAGGTTATTTTGAACAACATAACATGTAAGTGTGCAGATATATTGTGAAGCAAAACCCAAGCCAAACAAAGTCAACATTATGTCATATACAATTGGTTATTGTCGAACATAATTACAACAAACAGTCAATGACAACATAGACTTCACACAACACAAGGCATAATCCATGATTGGCAAAAACAATCAGATTGATGATAGTATAATGCAGATAAAATTCAGAAAACAAGGGCAAACCTATGAAAGGAAATTCCTTATAACCTTATTAAAATCTCTTGGATTTCCTGTCCATGTAACTAAGTGGCTTCCAATTGAATATCATAACTTAACATTTGAATTAGCATAAGATATCATTCAAGGTAATCAACCATTATACCCTAAAACCATATGCAACCAACAATGATTAAGGCACAATTATAAACTACATTCCATGAATATTCAATATGAAATTTATGATGGAATTCTAGTTTAAGTGCTCCACGTATATTTATTCAAAAAGGATATACCTCTTTAATAAAATGTGACCAATTAACCAACCAACAAAACTAAATTTGATCTATGGACAACATCGATGTGGTAAAGGCCGTAATGCCAGAGGAATCATTACCACAAGGCATAGAGGGGGAGGTCATAAGCGTCTATACCGTAAAATCGATTTTCGACAGAATGAAGTAAGTACAAATGGTCTGATTCGTGATTTCTTAAGAATCGGTTACATTTCTAAACTAATAACGTATCTAAAAACTTATGAAAACTTCTATTATCAATGAAGACACGAATTGGAGTATTCTAATAAACTCTTGTAACTCCTATATGTTTGAATTTCTCTTGATCACTTATTCCCGTAGTGAGACATTTTAAATAGCTTGCTCTTTATGAAAGGAAACCGAAGAAATTCTTAGCAGATATATAATTTGCTTCTCGGATTCAATCAAATGCCTTTTGCATCCTATCACCCAGGATTCCTAAACTAACACGAAGACAAAAGTTAAATATTTCGAACGGAAATCAGAGACCAACATCACAAAACCCAACAAATTTATCCCAAATATATGCCAAAAAAGCTCTCAGTAATCTGATATAAGAAAAAAAACCAATGACCCAACAAGAAGAAGAGCTACAAGCTAAAATCCACACTGTCCATTCAAGACCTGCAAAGCATGCTAATGGCCGAAGGTCTCCATTTCTGACAAATCCACATATACAAAGACCCAGCACACCCGAAGGTCTCCGTTTCTCAGTTACATCCTCCATTTCTGACTCCAGACAAGAAATTGAAAAAGAATAAGAGAAGGTGAAGCAAATTTGCACAACCAAACTGGTGGAGACCTAGCGGGGACATCGACATTTTTCCACCACAAACAAACAATAACTTACTTGACAAACGACACGAATGTGTTAGGGAAGAAGAGTCCCACCGTGCGACAAAGAAGCGTAAGTAGAGGAGTGATGGGCATGCGACAGAGGAGTGATGGGCGTGCGAGAGACAGAGGAGAGGGGTAACTTGGACCGTGCCTTCGTTTTTGATATGAAGACAGAGACAAAACATTTATGTCCTTCGGTTTTCGAATGGACAAATTTCTTTGTCTCTGTCCACCGAAGACAGAGGACAAAATATCAGAGACATCAACCAAACACATATAAGGGACATGATTTCTTTGTCTTGTCCACTGTCCCCACTCACAGGGACAGTAACCAAACATTACGTAAAGGACGGAGTAGGAACTGTCTCCGAGAGCAAAAAGGAAAGACTTGTGTTTGATGAAGCTTAAAAAGAAAAAAATGAACAATGCCTGATAAATTTTTATACTACAGACGTGAATAAGTGTGTAAAGAGGTCCTGAACATTGTATGGAGAAAAATGAAAGAAAGTACAACAGGTTGAGAAGCAGAAGTGGGTGTAAAGCAATGCATGGGTCGTGTATATATATATATATATATATATATATATATATACACTAAAAATAAGAATGTTGGGGTACAATAATAATGACAATTAAACCACATGAATGTCAGGCGTTGGTAATAAGCTGGGATGTTTTGGACATTTGTGTAATAAAGATGTAAGGCATTATGGTGTAACAAAGTGGGACATTTTGGAACAATCAATACCAACAATGGTTTCTATTTTTAAAATAAAAATAAAAATAAAAACATATTTGTTTGTTGATGTTAATGTATTTAGATTTTTATTAATAACAACAACAACAACAATAATAGAATATTAAATTAAAATTTGAGTTAAAATTATTTATAAACTAACATATGTTTTAATTATTAAATCTTACAAGGGAAAGAAAGCCTTAATTAGAACCACATTTGTTTTGCGTGTGCATATAGCTCAATGACTGATTCTATGGGCATACTTTCATGTGTTGCGGCTAGTGCTGCGTGATAAAATTTATTTATAAATAAATATCTAAAAATTTATGTATTTTAGAGATATTTTAAATTTTAGAATATATTTATTAAATAATTATCAAATTTAAATATATTTATCTTTTCAAATATTTTTTAAAAAATTTAATTAAGTATTAAAGTTATAATTAATCAATTAAATTATATTAATTAAAATCATTAGACTTAATATTAAATAATTAAATATTGCATATGTAGTTAATGGTAAATTAGATTATGCCAAAAAAAAGTAGAGAAAATCAGTTTTACGTTTTTATAAGTTGTAAAAATTGGAAGAAACTAAAAATAAGAATATAAATGAAAACTTAGTTAAACAAGTTATTTTACTAAATATGAAAATGAAAAAATAAAATTAAAAAATTCCAGCAGAATCAAACAAGCCCTAAGATACTAACATTACGATTCTAATTTTAGTACTTATACAAAAAAAATTTATCGAGATTAAAAATTATCTATCCATCAAAAGATGATATACTTCATAGTGCAATAACAATTACTATAAAACTACTATTTTTAGTTTGTTAGGAAATTTAGTATTTTGTACATGTAAATTGATTTTTTTTGATAGATAAAGAAATGAATTAATATAGAGTAATTGGAATACAATAACAAAAAGCTCAAAAAGACAAATGAAACCAAGTTTTAAGGCAATGCTTAAAGATAATGCACAAGCCTATTATCCTTAAATATTAAATGCACCATTGCTTTGATGGATGGATAAACATTAAATAGTGAAGCACTCTTGATCTTCAAATTGGTTTCTGAGCACTTATGCATTTTCGTCATCACTTTTTTTTCCCTTTGTTAGGATGAGGATGTTTCATCTTTCAACCATTCCTTTATTACATTTCATGTAAGCAATGTGAGTAATGATCAGTTCTTGCAACTAGTTAATGGCTACTTGGATGAATTGTTGAATTATTTGTTCTCTGCATTAAAATGTTACGCAGCCTGATCTATCCATTGACTAGGCGTCGAATTGGGGATGGCAAGTGCACCTATTTCTGGTTTGACAACTGGCATATGAGGAGTCCCCTTTGGCTTCGAGATGAGTTAATGGGTGTTCGCAATCGCATTCCTATGGAGGCCACTCTGGCATGGGTCATTCGGGAGAGTGACCGCTTACTTAGTCATCGGTTTTGCCACTTGCTTACTCCTTATTTGCACGATCTCTCCCTTTGTAATAGGCCAGATCAATCGTTTTGGCAGCTACCCCTTCTGGGGAATTCACTACCTCTTCAGCACGAGCCATTGGGTGGGGATCGATAACAGTGGTTCCCTGGGCTGATCTCATTTGGAAACAGGTATTATGCCCCAAAGCAACTTTTTTCTTGTGGCTCACAATTAAAAATAGATTGCGCACAAAGGATAGGTGGTTTGGAACCTATGACCCTATTTGTGTGTTGTGTAAGTTAGGCAATGAAAGTAGAAATCACCTATTTTTTGAATGCGTTTATACCAAAGCAGTTTAGAATCGGTTCTTATATAAGATAGGTTTCCTACCCTTTACCTATGACTGGAATGCGGTTTTAGAGGAAGTTATTTCTATAGACAGGAGACACAATTGTGTCATGCTCAGAACCTTTTTTCAGATGGTTATTTATCACATCTGGCGGGAGCGTAACAGACGTCTTTATAAGCAATTGGAACAGCATAAATATCAGTTAGCGGACTGCATTATTAACTTGATTCGGGAGGTCATCATTGGGCATGGGAAGCAAGACCAGCTCAGTTTGGCAATGAGACGACGTTGGAACATTTAATGGTATTTTGAGGCTGTATTAGGTGCTATGTTTTTTTACCTCTTGTCTATCTTGTGTTGCTAGAACATTTGTGATTGAGGCCCGGTTGGCCCTTTTGTCTTTTTAGATTTGCCTTTATTGTACATTGTTCTCGATGTTTCTTTGATTATTTATAATATTTTAAAATTTCAAAAAAGAAATGTCCTTTAGTTTTTTCCTTTCAAAAATAACATACACCACACTTTCTAAAGTAATCTTAATATAATTTATGCCTTTGTCTGTTCCACGTTATAACATCAGGCTATTTAATCTACTAATAAATGAGGTTGCTAAGTGTTGAATCCTTAACCATATGGTTATTGTACACTGATATTAAAATAATAGGTGTTTAATAGTTTTAAACTCTTGATTGTCTGATATTCTTTATTCTATTCATTGTATTTAGCTGGTACTTGATTGTTAACCATATAATAAATAAAACTTTTGAGAGTGATTATTTGAACCAGACTAACCTACATTAGTTGAATTCAGGAGCTTGGGGTTTAAAGATAACATGGTAAGCTTTCTTAGGGAACTCTCGTGATCTTTGTCTTAGTTATAATACATAGTCTTCCAAGCTAGCATTAAGATTGTAGTTAGGCATATCATCAGTTATGGTTGATAATCCCTTGATATTGCATCTCTATATATTTCTTTTAATTAACTCCTTAACCATAACATTGTTTGTACAATATATCTCAAGTTTGTCATTTCCCTAATTAGATGAAGAGGCCCTAACTAGCTAATTCTAATTGTCATCGTATAACAATGTTGAGTTGTCATTCTAATCTTGCATTTTATCTCCTTATATATAAGTTTCCTTAGCTTTAAGAGGTGCATTATAGTCAACTTTAGGTTTGACTATTTTTAAATTTCTCCCTTTCAAGTATTGGATATAAATCCATTCCTTAAGGAGTGTCCAAATTCTTTTCACAATCAATACCCTATTAATCATTTGAATGGGGATAATGATAAGTCCCTTTCATCTTTAGGTAAATACTCTTCAATTCATTTGACTTTTGTTACTATTTTTTTTTGAAGAATCATCAAACTATTAAAAGTTTCTCTTTATACTTTCAATTGTTTTGATGAAGTTCTTAAGGAGAATTAAATGGGAGGACTAGTATACATGCATATTATTAAGAATTAAGTAGATAAGTTGGCCTCTTCCTACTTAAGATAGGTTCCTATTGCACTAATGGTTAATTCTCTTTTGAATTTTTCCTATAAGAGGTTAGAAGACACTATAAGCTGGCCTCTTGTTGGTGACTAGCATTTTTAAATACATGAATGACAAAATTTTGTGCTTAAGTTATTAAAAAATAGAGAGTTGGCTTGCCAAATGTCTAGCTGCAAATGAGATCAAAATGGTGACTCTTGTTTTTATTGATAAAAAAGGCCTAAGATACTGAAAATTTGTAGCTAGTTTATTAGGGAGCAAACCGAGCTAACATCAGCGTCATAGAGAATTAGTAGATTATTAGAAAATGATAAATTATAAATATTTAGCCATATGCATTTGTTACTTGAAATTTCCCTCCTAGCTTATGTTATGGTCAATAAATCTAGTTAGGACCTTAAGTTATAATATAAAAAAGTAAGAAGAAATAAGGTCACATTGTCTCAACTCTTTAGCACCATTTATTTTATGAGTTGATTATGCATTTATCAAGGTGCTATATGAGCTAGTAGAGATGCACTGTTCATGTCTACTAATAAATCTTAAGGGGACGTTAAAAGCCTCTACAAAGTGCAAGAAAGAGTTCCAATTGATGGAATCAAATGCTTTATAAAAACCAATCTTCATTGCACAACTCTTGAATGAGTATTTCCTATAATAGTTTTTAAATAATTCATGTGCCAATAATATATTATCACCATTTTCTGATTTGGATATATGATTGATTTTAGCACTAACTTGAGTCTCGTAGCAAGACCTTATCAATAATTTGCGCATGGTGATACAATAAAAGATATGAAATTGAGTTTGAAGTCCTTGGTACGATGCTGATGTATATTTTGTTTAGTTCTCTCTAACATCTTATCCTTGATAAAGAATTCCAAAATTATACTAGTGAATTGTGTTTTGATTTAGGTCCAGGGCTTTTGAAAAAAAATTTAATATATCAGATCTTATGGACTTATTTGGATAAAGATCAAAGAGAGCTTTCTCAATATCTGATGCACTAAATGGCTTAATGAGTTGGTCGGCTTTTGCTTATCCGACCTGCTTAGAAATAACAAATTATAATGCATAAATAGATGGACAATTGTTAGTGCATACGTCAGTAGTGATGTAAAAATATTACGAGCCTCTAGTAATATTCATTTTGTCTCTTAACATATTGATCATCCTCTTTGAGTAACGATATGATCTTTCAATGATATGATCTTTTTCGTTTTTCTTTTGGAAAGAATGGTTTGGTGAAAGTAACTAGTGTTCATATCCCATTTTTATTTATCCTTTCTACTTTAGAAATTTATTTCAATAGAAAGCTATTCACTTCTAGAGCAAGAGTGTAGTTTAATAGAGCTATTCTCTCATTAATATCCCTTGAAAATTAGAAAGTTCATTTTATTTTTGGTGAAGTATGGATCTATATTCCAAAACAACTTGGTATGTGTTGCTATAGTATTTCTAATTCAATTTCTTGAACTCCTCTTTCACCATCTAAATTTTCCTCATATATATAAAACCTCTGTATCTTTATATGGTGCCATTCTTTTAACCACAACCTCCTTATAACCCTTTATCCAGTAAAGTAATTGTTGAATTCAAAAGGTAGCTTTCCTCTGACACTTCTTTGCTAAATTATGAATTTTAACAGGTGTTGAAGACTATTTTACTTTCAAATACCCTAAATGGCCGTGTATTGTTAATAAGAGTTATATCTAGGTGAAAAACCAAAGTGATTAATAATTTCACAGACTATAAATCACACAAACGTAAAATAGTAAAGACATCGAAAATTTGGTAACGCAGTTTGGCACACCTTGCCTACATCTGCAGGGCCCTCACCCAGATTAAATTCTTTCACTGTAGTTCACAAAAATTACACAAGATTGATCTACCCCGAAAGACCCAATCTATGTAACTGACCCACAACCTAACTACCCGTGAAAGATCTTCACGCCCAATAACCCGATCGACTCGTATTAACCTCGTTAGAGGATTTTTCAACATATTTCTACTTCAAAAACAAAGACACATAAAATCAAGAATGCATCAATTTCAGATCTGAAATTCTTCATTAAAATATTCAAGTAGCAGTACCAACTATAAGTGTACTCATCTGGGACAAAGACTTCTAGGTACTGCAACCATCAAACAAGAACCCAGCAAAAACAGCAACTGCGCATAACCCTTGGACTGCTTGTTAGAGATAACACCAGTGAAACAATGCTGCTCAAGGAAGACCCACAAAACTAGCTCCAATAGAAGAACAGCCCCAAAACAGAGCAGCAGCCAATTAGCTCCTTTCCCATCTATTGTTCACGCAAGAACGCCCAGTACATATGCGCAAAAAAAAACCTTTAATCTTCACATGCGATACCATCAAACTCAAAGACCACCATTCACCTGATTCACGTAACCTTTCCTAGTTTTCCTTAAAAGGTTCCTTTTCAAATAAGGATTGTATTAGATAAGGAATCAACCAAAACAGAATACTTATTAGGATTATCTTTCCAAATCAAATCCAAAGCACCTTCCAAAAATCCAACCACCAATTTGGGCATATCCTCAAATCTTATTAAGAAAATTCCCATGTCCAATTAAAATACCAAAAATAAAAATAGGATATATTAAAAATAAATCCTAACAATCTCCCCCTTTTTTGGCATTTTTGTCACAAACATGAAGCTCCCCTTAAATAACATAATTGGCATATAAATCAAATTCATAATCTACATGAGATGAAAAGAGAACTCCCCCTTAATCAAATATCAAGCTCCAAAGAACATTAAGTTTATCCAATCATCCAAATTTCTCCCCCTTGAGATAAAAAGATGCTAAAAACCGAGACATACAATCACATATATATCTTGAAATCTCCCCCTGAATGGAACATTCACCATAAACAATCTGATGTCTCCTCTTTAGGAAAAAGATATAATCATAACACCAAGAGATATATATATCACCAATAAATGCAGCAGAAGAATCAAAGCAAGCCAAGGAGACAATTTACCACCATTCAAAACACCAAGAGATATGCCCGAAAAAGATCCATACCGATGAGAGAGCTGAAGAGTCTTCGGTAGAGCCAAATAGAAGTCACTAAGCAAACTACTAAAGGATGAGACGTAAATAGCAACATAAAACAAAAAAAACAAAAAATAATTGCCTTTTTTTGGTTTTTTTTGGTAACATAAAAAACTTCAAAAATGTAAAGCACACTGTCCCTGTGCCCTTCGAAGAATCTCAAACTTGGTGTTTTCTTTGGCTCGAATGAAGATATATAACACAAGTTTCCTGTAAGTTCTTGATAAGCAACCCTTTTTCCATCTCTTGTTTTTCTTCTTTTGTTCACATCCCCAATAACATTTTCTACTGGATGGTTTCTTCGGATTCGAGATGAAGAGCCTCGGTTCAAATCAGCTTTCATTGTTTTAGTTGGTTCATCATCCGAAGTAATTAAAATTTCTTCAGTTTCTGCAGTTACTTCCTCAGCAGTAACTAACTGTAAATCTGGGCATTTTCTTATTTTTCCTTCACTATGTTGTTGTGCTTGTACTTGACCCTTTCTAATCCAAGCTTGCTTTGATACCATGGGATGCTACTGGAAATTTAATGGAGAGCGTCTAGATTTTCGATTTTGGCCCCTTTGAAATATTATTTGTAATAACTGATAATACCTTGGCCTTATATGTCCAATAAATCCACAAAAATGACATGTAGGTATAAATCTATCACTTTTTTTTGTGCTTCTACTTCTTGGGCTGATCTGAATATGTCAGAGTTTCCTT
>JAOQMR010013237.1:0-10336 GCA_027563865.1 Erythroxylum pelleterianum | reverse complement strand
AACAAATTAGTATTTATTCAATTAGAAAATAAACCAACGAAATTAGTTTATTTCTAAGGTTATTTTAACTAAACAAAATTACCAATGTAATAATTTTTTTTTATAAAAAAATTAGAAACGTATTTCTAATATTCAAATATGAATAATTCAAATTGAATTAGAAACTTATTTCTAATTTAAAGTATAATTGAACTAATCAATTTATATATATTTTTTAATTTAATTTAATCTAAACAACTTAGTATGTGTAAATTAGAAAACTACTGTCTAATCCTTTATATTATATGCATAAGTTGTAATAATCATTATTGGTATACCACGAAGATATATATACACATCTGACAAAAACATTAAGTCTTGTCTTATTATACGTGTAAGCTTGTTACACGTTGTATAATAACTTCTAGTCTTTACACGTTGTATAATAACCGAATAAGTGACTGAGTATGCCAGAAGAAAACTCATCTTCTTCCTCTGCCGGTTTCTGCTTCATTCTTTTTTTTTAATTCATACGGAAACTAAATCAAACATATCCAAGGCATTAATTCAACACAACAAACACCCATAACTTTAGAGACACTGCAAATAACTGTAGAGACACCGCAAACTCATCATCAAGGAATGAAAATATGTAATCTCCTATTGCCTTTTTCTGTAGTTTTATTTTCTCACTCTAAACTATCACACCGAAGATGAGCAGTGAAACACGAAAACAATGATATGGGTTGTTGATAAATTGTTTACAGAACAAAACCCACAAACATGAAGCAGTAGTTTCACACAACATATTTATACGGTATTAAAGTATAACAAATCATGCTTTCATGGATAATGTTTAGAGATAATCATTTGGCGACAAACAGAGGAAATCTTTTCAGTATAACAGAGGCAAATTTGACGGCATCTACATATCAAAGTTTAACATAAATTTCTTATCATGCATATAAATAAATCATAGCCAACGCTCTGATACCAATGTTAGATAAATATAAACAGATCATATACCACAATCCACAAAGATTATGCATCCAGGATCGATTTTATATGCATAGACAAGACAGAAATCACATACTTGAATTCCTGCTATAATTCCACCGGTTAAAGAACGTAGAGTTTGCCTTTATTTTCTGTAGAAACCTCCAAGCCGAAGTTTGCAATAGCCAGCGTTGATTCGAAATCAAAACACATACACAGAGTCGTTTAGTTCATTTCTAAACGTGGCCTTTTATATGTCATCTGTGAATAACCACCATTAGTGGTTATTCTCGCAAGATGACGTTTAGACCCATCATGGGTGTATAACGTCATCAGTCATTAACTTGAGTTGTGGTTAAGTCTTAAGGTTAAAGCTTTTAATATAATTAGCATCAATAACAAACTATCCCACTTAAGCATAATGAGGAATACAACTAATGATCTTGTTTTTTGGTTGTAAGTTTCGAATACAACTAATGATCAATAATGAGGAAAAATGGTTTTTATGATACTACAACTTCAATAATGAGGAAAAATGGTTCAGAAACTCAAAACAATGTGTGTGATACGGGGAGCTTTCCACTTCTACCTGTAAAATCTGGTAAGGGTCAACGATTTCAATGGTAAGTGACTGGGAACTATCTCCACAAGTTAGTTGTTTATTGAACCAGATTTTCCTTGGTTTAACAAGGAAGGGAGGCACATATAACAAGCAAGATGGGGACTTAGACAAATAAACTATACCTAACTCACACAATATGATAACTACATCTAACTGCCACAACGTGATAACTACAGACCCTTATTCAACGAAAATTTTTGTTCCATTCCTACACATGTGTTAACATATGAACTCCAGTTATCTCATATAAATCTGGAGGATGTAACTGGTACAGGAATAACTAGCAATGGCGAGGTGATGCACTTCTCCACAGCAAGCACTACACCTTTTGTTATCTTCAAGCCAATGGCAGTTGAACCCAATTGTAATTAATTCAAAGAAGATTTTGTTAACAAACACATAAACATCAGGTGACTGCACAACAAGCATAAAAACAACAGAAAGACGACAAATGGGAAATACCCATTCGACACCTATCACCTAATTGAAATACCTAGATGAAGGAAAGTTGTTTCGAAGGCTAAAGAAAGATAACTTGTTTGGAAGGCTTGAACGTGAGAGGGTAGAGTTGTCCTCAACAAGAATAGCAGAGGATCAGCTATTCTTCGAATAAGTAAAGATAGGTTGGTAGCAGGTTTCTCTATTCTCCAAATTTTAAGAATAGTTAATTAATATATATGTTACTTTCTCTAAAAAAAAAAGGTTGTTAATGAAGCAACGAAGAATTGTCAGAAAGTGATCGACCATTAAATGAAAGGTCCAAGTTTTAATATGTCAACCCATGGACTTTATAGTTTTGGAGAAAATATTTCATGCCAAAACACCATAGAAGGCTTGTAATATTCTTATTATAACTTATAAAAGTGCGAATCCAATTAAACAAACAAGACTGCAAGGATCAAATTGACAGTTCAAGCTTATAAGCAATGTAAAGATGATAGTATTCATGATTATTTCTCACGAATAGAAAAGATTGTGAACGAGATGAAAGTAACAATGACAAGATTATAAAAAGGGAGGTTATCGAGAAAATTTTGCTAACATTGATAGTAAAATTTTGTTATGTAGTAGCTGGCATTGAATAATTTCGAGAACTTAATAAGATGACATTGAATGATATTCAGGCCTCGCTAGAATCATGGGATATTTAGATGAATGAAAGATTTGGTGGCTCAACTAAACTGGTTAATCTAGTATTAAAAGCTCAATCAAAGTTTGAAGCTTCAAAGTAGAAAGACAACAAAGAAAAGAGTTAGAATTTTAAGTGGGAAGGAGAAAAGAATTTTAGAAAAGGCCAAAGAGCCAAAAAAGGTCACTGAAGAAAAGGAAAATCTAGTTTTTAATGTTTTTAAAGTAAAAAGTTTGGTCATTATCAATTTGAGTACAAGGCACATATCCAATGTCATAACTATAAAAGATATGGCCAATGTAGCAAAAAATGTCATGCCAAAGCTTCAAATGAAAGAGAGAATCATGCTAAGGTAATAAAGAAAGAAAATGATGCAGAGACTTTATTAATGACCAATCATGTTGCTGTAAATGGAAAAGATAACGAGTGCTTATTGGATACAAGCTGCAGTAATAATCTAAGTGAAAAAAAGAAATTGTTTTCCAACATGGATGAGAAGTTTTGAAAAATAATAAAGTTTTCAGATAATTCCTCAATTATAATATTAGGAAAAGGAAAGATTGGTATATGTTTAAGGGATAGATCGTTGATTTATATTTCCGATGTGTTTTATGCTCCAGAAATTTGTCAGAATCTTTTAAGTGTGGGGCAAGTAGTAGAGAAAGGTTATGACTAGTAGTTTAACAAAAGGCTATAAGTTATACAATCGAATCACTAAAAAAATAATTATTAATAGAGATGCTCGAAAAAATGAAATCTGACGCTATAAGAAAAGTATGAATTAGCAATAGAAAATTACCGACGAACAAGAAACCGTTACTAATTACTGACTGAAATCCTATACCCGTCGAAAAAATTGTTTGAAAATTTTTCGATTAGTGGCGATAGTAATATCCGTCGCTAAACTCAGAAGAAAATGAATACACAACGTTGTTTAACCACGGTAATTAATTACCATTGGTAAATAAGGCGGGAAATGTTGGCAAAAAATGTTTTAGTTTACCGATGAAAAATTCCATCAGTAAATCCGTCGGTAAATTCTGTAGCTATATGTTGTCGTTCGTCATCTGCTTCTGTTCAACGTTTTGAAGAATAACAAACATTAGGTGGTCATGATATATTGCTAGACGACTGATATGCTCCGCAAGTGTACGGGTTTAGTAGTAGTAATCAAGTGTCGATCCACAAGGACTAGGTCAAATTACTAAATTTATACCTCTTAAAGTTGCTAAGCAATCAAATAAGAAATTTGGTTGTTAAAGAAATTTCAATGCACGATTAGCATAATTTTAACTAATATTCTAGGAGTTCGTCTCAACAAAAAGATCATGTAATCCTTATGGAATAAATCACTGATCCAGTGCATTAACTCACTATTGTCAATTAGTTCTTTCGAAGTAATTAACGTGTCGATTCCAATTTTTACACACCAATTTCCTAGGCCAAAAATCAAATTCAACCCAATAAACTCCGTGGTTAATCTCAAGTACTCCTAACGAAGAATCCTATTTCTAGATATTCTTTCGATTAGATCTAATCTAGCAATTCAGATATTAAACATCACTTTTTAGTCTTTAGTTTAACATCCATCATTATACAATTAGAAACCCTAGATTAGAAAGATCAAATCAATATTAGACAATTACTTTACTGAAATTAAGTCAACATTGAATTTAGAAATAAAAACATAAGGTTTAATACATAAATCCCAAGTTAAAACAAACATCCTAGAATAAGAGGATTTAAAGATTCATGACTGATTTAATCATAAAAGTAAACAAAACTATTAACATGAACATTGAGGATAAAGTTAAAAATGGAAAAAGGAAGAAAAAGGAACTACAATTGTTTCTTAAATCTTGATCTCTCAATCTTCAAGTTGTTCTTCTTTGTTAATTATTCTCTTCTTTTCCTCTCGATCTTCAATCTTCCCCTCCTTCTTCTGTCTCTAGCCAAAGTCCCCGATTCCATCTCCAGTTTCTCTCTTTAACCCCCGAAATTGTCAAAAAATAACCGTCATACACAGCCCGTGTGATTTTACACGGTCAGGCCGTGTAACCTTCGAGTCTGGGCGCACACATTCTTGCTTCAAATTACACGGACCGTGTGATTTTACACGAGTAGACCGTTTAAAATCACAAAACACCTACAAATTCCAAAAACAAAGGAGCAGTACCAAATTCACAAAAACTAAAGAAAATTCAACATCAATTAGTATAAAAATGATGAAAAATTAGAGCTAGAACATATCAAAAGCGACAACTTATCAAACTCCCCTATGCTAAACGTTTGTTTGTCCTCAAGAAAATTAAAATAAAACACAAAATCAAGGGAACAAATGGAGCGCAAATTCAAAAAAAAACAAAATGTTGCATTTATTGAATCAAACACTCACTCCAAGTAATGGTTCAACACTCATGATCTCTACTAAGCTTAGCTCAAAGAGTTAATTGAAGTAAATCATAAAAGACATGCATCAGCATCGTTCCATCAATCGAGACTCAACGGTGTAAATAAACATTGCAAAAACAATCAAATAGTAGGATCATCCCCTCATTGTCCCCTCCGTCTCAAAGGAGTTCTTGGTGACCAATTTATTAAATAATCTTCTGATTCCCCAGTAACACATGCCTCAAAGGGGTACCTCATTAGGTATTTCCCCAGTAGCGTGCATCTCAAAGGGATATTAAAGACTAATAACACCCTCGGTTGTTCGAGTTATTAAACAGCCCAAAAAGGTACTTAACTCTCCCAATTGTTAGTTGCTCCATACATAAGCGACTTAAGGAGCATAAATGTCGTGCCATTCATGCCGACTAGAATTGGTAGACCAAAGGTGTGTGATTGTACAGAAATTGAACGACTTAAAAGGGGAATATTCCTCCCAATACTAGCAACTCCATCCATTCAAGAACTTAAGGGAAGATGGTGCCGTTCCACCAACTTCAGCTAATATTGGTATTCACAAAGGTCACCGGTATTTTTAGATCACATGAAGATTAAAAAAAATGAGTCAAATAAGGAATTCTTCAGTAATAGAATAGAAACAACAACGAGGTCACCCAGAAGATAAATTAGGTAGTTCCTTTCAATTTCCAAAACTAATTAAAAGACTCAGAGCTAAACCTAGTTATGAACGGGCTTCCGCCATTACCACAGAGTTCATAATTGAAAAATATTTGCAACACAGACAAACTATGATACGCATACAAAACAAAACAAAGACATATATTTAAAAAAAACACAGTGACAAAAGAACAAAAGAACTAATGAAACTAGCTCCCCTATGCTGGAACGAAACATTGGCCTTAATGGAAAGCAATCATGGAGAAGATGGGAAAGGTGGAGTATTACCTGGAGATAAAGATGACTGATGCCACAAGTTGAAGGTGATTGTCATTTCCTGAATGGAAGCATTATGGGATTCAACCAGTCACTACAAGGTAGTCTGATTAGCATGAAGAGTGGAAAGAGTATCCCCAAAATGATGGAGATAGTGGCTTTGATCCGTAAATAAGGCACGGAGAGCTGCCTGTTCTGTTTGGATAGATGTGAGCGTTTGGTGCAGAGCGCGAAGCTCGAAAGTGGAAGGATCGAGTTGGTAGGAATTGGAAGGCATGGAAGTCGGTTGAGGTGGAGGAGGGGGATAAGAATCTAGTGGTTCAGGAGTGGTGTGGTTGAGTAAAGGCATCCAATCAATGTTGGATGGGTCACGAAAAGTAATACGGGACGGACATGGCAAACAGAACTTGACATTGTTGGGGTAAACCCAACAACGGTGTTCCCGTACCGACCGACACATATGTATGGCTTCTAGAGTAGGGTAATCAAGGCGCTCAGAAACTTAAACAAGAAAGGAAGAATTGGCAAGGGGATCAAAGCCGAAAGTTAAAGCAATTGGCATAATTAAACCCCCGATGGAAATTTCTCTGGTAGGTTGAAGAGTGACATGTAGAAATTAGGACGCCAGGAAAGAATCGGCATCAACAGGTTCACCAATATGCATATCATATAAAAAATACAATTAAGGGGATCGAACTACGTTCGTGCTATCTCCCCTAGCAAAAATCCCACTAGATAGAATGCGATGAGCATAATGAAAGCATGGATTTTTAATACTTGTTGCCTTCGAAGAGCTAGGGTTATAACGCGGGCCATCAGCAATTCAATACCAAAAATCACCTCGATCAAAACCAGGGGGAACCCTACGATGACATATATCTAAACCAGTAAGCATAGAATAAATGGAATTAAATTCATCTAATGTCAAAATGTGTCGGTTGCCGAAAAGTTGGAAAGAAATTTTTCCTACTAGACAATCTCGCCCACGGGTCACCTCAACAGAAATGGTACTAAAAAATTCTAGGGTTATGTTTGAATAAGTGAAGCACCTTACATCCAGAAAATTTCGCAAACCAATAGATTCAAACAAACTATAAACATCAACTAATAAATCTAAGTCATTTAAGGTATCCTCATCATAATAACGAGTAGCAATGAGAGGTCTAGATTTTAATTTTTCATAATGAGCACACTCTTCACTATCAATCAAACCAAAAGGATTGGAATTACCTAAGGGAGGTGGTGAGCGAGGTGGTGGTGCGTATGTGGAACTTGAAGCTCCAAGTGATAAACGTCTTCTCTTTGGGCCCATCGAAGAAGGATTTGAAGATAGGAAGAAGGTAGGAGTAGAGGTTGGGTAAAAGGAAGATGAAAGGATGTTTTGGGTGAAAGATTGCAAACAATGAAGAAGTGAAGAAAGAGGAAGGAGATTGCTAGGGGTTAGAAATGGAGAGTCGAAAGAGGGAAAAAGCAAAGTGAAAGAATTAGAGAGAAGAAAGAAAGTTTTTAATGTAGAGGGAGCATAATAGAGTCAAATGGCCCGTGTGATTTTACACGGTCAGGCCGTGCGACCTTCGGACAGGAAGGGAGGCGAGTCCCATGGTCCGTGTAAATTTACACAGTTTGACCGTGTGACCTTCGGGTGAAAAGTGGCAGGATGGTAGAGAGTCACATGGTCCGTGTAATTTTACACGGTCTAACTGTGTAACTTTCGGGTAAAAATCGGATGGCTATTTGGAAGTACCACGGGCTGTGTGAATTTACACGGTCTGACCGTCTAAATCTCTGAACCCTTTTTTTGACAAAATAAAAGTGTGAAAAACTTCGAAATAACCTACAAAATTGAAAATATAATGTATATAAACCACGCTCATTAAATGGTGTGAGCAAACCAGGAAAATGTATCAGCATTGTTGTGGCTTAGAAAGTGCCAAAGTAGTTGTGGCACCTAATGGATGCCCTGCAAAGTAAGGTTTCAAGCGCTATCCATTGATCTTGAAAGCGTCAGACACTTCACTCCAAACTTCAACCGCGCCATGTGAAAACACTTGTAAAATCTGAAATGGACCAAACCATCTAGACTTGAGTTTTCCTGGAAAAAGATGAAGACGAGGGTTAAATAATAAAACTAAATCACCTTCTTCAAACCTTTTCTTGGTAATATGTTTGTCATGCCACAGCTTGGTCTTTTCCTTGTACAGGCAAGAACTCTCATAAGCTTCCAATCTTAAAATGTCCAGCTCATTCAATTGCATTGCTCTCTGTTTGCCAGTAGATTTCATGTCAAAGTTTGAAGTTTTGACAGCCCAATAGGCTTTGTATTCTAACTCTACTGGTAAATGACATGCTTTGCTGAATACAAGCCAATATGGTGTGGTACCCAAAGGTGTTTTAAAAGCTGTACGGTAGGCCCAAAGAGCATCGTCAAGTTTTAAAGACCAATCTTTCTATGATTTATCAACTGTTTTTGCTAAAATACCCTTGATTTCGCGATTGGAAACTTCAATCTGCCCACTTGCTTGAGGATGACCTTATCCTATGGAAAACATCATATTTCTGCAAAAGACTCTTGAGGGGTTTATTACAAAAGTGGGTACCGTTGTCACTCAAAAGAACTCTTGGAATTCTGAAATAAGTGAATATATGTTTCTTCAAGAACTTGATTACAACCTTAGCATCATTTATGGAAGTTGCAACTGCCTCTACCCATTTCAAAACATAATCCACTGCTACTAGAATGTAAAGATTGTTATGGGATTTAGGAAATGGACCCATGAAATCAATTCCCCAAATATCAAACAATTCAACCTCCAAAATTCTAGTTTGTGGCATTTCAGACCTCCTTGATATGGTGCCCATCCACTAGCAATTATCACATGTAGCTACATACTCCCTTACATCACGAAACAAAGTGGGCTAGAAAAATCCTACTTGGAGAACTTGGGCAGCTGTCTTATTGGACCGAAATGACCACCGTAAACTGTCGAATGGCAATGATAAAGAACACTCTGGACTTCATCTTCAAGCAAGCATTGTCGAAAAATACCATCGCCATAATATTTGTACAGTAATGGTTCTTCCCATACATAATATTTAGCATTAGAGACGACTTTCTTCTTTTGCTAATAAGTGATCTCTGGTGGGAACAGTCCACAAACGATGTAATTAACCAAATCTGCATACCACGGTGTTACAAGAGATGATATAGCCAATAGTTGTTCCCAAGGACGGAGCTACAGTGGGGGCACTTGCCCTCACTGCATTTTTAAAAAATTAATTTAAAATTATTATTTTAATTTTATAAAAAATTAAAATTTTGCTCCCCATTAATTTAATTGGTGACAAATAATAATAATAATAGATATATTAAGATATCAAATAAAAAATTAAATCTGAGCCCATTTATTTTTATTAAGACTACTATTATTTGGGCCATGAATTTTTTAAATAAAAGCCTATAGATAGAGAGATAAAACCTACATACTTAATTGACTTTTTTATTCAATTTTTTTTAACCCTTTTAACTTCTTCATCATATTGCTTTGTGTCCTTTTGGCTTCTTGTTCCCCTAACTCCACACCCAAAGCAACAAAAAAAAGAAGTGCTAAAGAATGATTACAAACCAATTTTTTTGAACATATAACAAGTGGGAAGCAAGGTAAGGTTTATCTTCACCTGGGCTCACATCCAATTTTTAATATGCAGTCTTATTCGTTGTTCCATATCATTGTTGAATTCCTAATATCAGAGCATATCGTTGTTGGCTTCTTCTTTCTGATTTATGCCATTTTATTTTGCACACCTTGGACGCGAATGCATATCCGGTGATTCAATAACCAATAGTTCTTGATTTGAGTTTTTGTTTTGATTGCTTCCACTAGTCGGTCCTTCAATGTGTGTGGAGAAAAGGACGTGATTGATTTGGTCACACAAAAGATGCTTTTGAATATTTTATTTGATGATATACTTGTCGAATTTAGAGTTTACTCTCATTTTCTCAAGCCTTGTCCATAAGTATACATAATTGATTATACGGTGATCTAAAAGGTGAAACTTGGAAGTGTCAGATGTGATTTGTGAACCATGTTATTTGTCAATAGCAAATAGCAAGACACTAATGGATGATTGGTTTAAAGTTTCCAAGTAGTATATTTCATAAATTTGCATATGTGTAAAGTATTTTTCAAATAATTTTAATTAATTATTTTTTGTGAATAGATAATTTTTTATTTATTTTGTATTCAATTTGTCCCTAATTACTTAACTTT
>JAOQMR010013219.1:0-10339 GCA_027563865.1 Erythroxylum pelleterianum | reverse complement strand
CAGTAACCATACTCTTCTGCATAATCAGGGCTCTGTTGAATCTTAAGACGTATATTTCTTTCAATGATGCGTTCATCATTGCATATTGTTTCCAAAAATATGATCTGCAGCAAGTGAAGGGTTCAAGTTGAATTCAGTTTTCTTTTTATGGCCAGCTATACTTCCCAATAATTCTGCAGAAAGAGCTTACGTAAAAGAACTAAACTTAAGTATTGAAAACGCAATCTGAGAAAGCAGAGATAGTTAAGTACATTTGTCTCTTCAAAGTTAATATATAAACAACTGTTGGCAATTGGATATTAATCAATAAGGGTTAACAATTAATAATCTTAGAAAGATAGCAAAACTATCTATGCACCAAACTTTCAAACGGTATAAGCAGTAGAAGACATATCACAAAAAAATATGCGTCGCCTACCACTAACAGCATTTTTGTACATGTAAACTTATAGTGCGTGTAATTTTACAATCACAATACCTTGCATTTTCCTTCAGCCATTTTCATGAGCAGATTCCTTCTCCTCCTGGTACTATTTGTGGCATCAAATATTCCTACCTAAAATTAAGGGGAAATGAATAGAAATTAGAGGAATTAGGCAGAACCCAAAATATACCAACACAAGGCATGACATAACTTACCTGGCCACCTTCTTGCATCCACGCAATCATGTCATCCATTGCCAGTGCTGCTACCTAGCAGCATATTATATATTAAAACTATGTACAAAAGAGAGAGTTAAGTGTTATGTCACTGATATAAGAAAAACAAGATAGCAATATTCTTAAAAGGAAAAATTAAGCTTCTGCAGAAGTATTCTATTAGTAAATGCCAAAGCATGTTATACTAATATTGCTGTTAGGACTAAAATAAACTAGCATAATAAACCATGGAAAAATACCAAATTCTACAGAATCTTCACTTTTCATTTCTGCCACTGTGATGATTGCTTCTTTTATCATTATACTAGTTCTTCTATCAAAAATTAATTGGAGTTTAAGCATTTTTCACACGGATAAATCCATATCATAAATAAAGGAAAAACCACTCTACTCTCATCACCAGAACTAGAACTTGAAAACACTGCAGTTTTAATGAATGATATGGATCAAAAAATATACTAACAAAGCATATCAATATCCGAAAACAAATTAGTCTAAAAAGTCATCTACTAGACTATCTGACACTACGATTACACTCAAGCATAAAGCAGGCAATCCAATTCCACTGTAAAATTATAGTCATGAAATGGATGCTCACCTCATTACGGGCCTCCACGCCTTCAGGATTGTCTCCTCGGAAAAAATCAGCAGCCTACATGACGAAAAGACATCAAGAAATGTCCAAACTCATCAAACTCCCATTAGAAGGTAATGTATCGATATGCTAATCGATTTTACTATAACTTTTTTATACATACCTTTTCCATCCAGAGTGCATGTCTATTATAACTACATAATTCAGTAGTCAACCAATACCACATATATATGCACATATACACATTTGTTTATGTGGCTTTCATAAGCAAATGGAATTAGAGAGGTTATTAGTACCTGATTAGCTCCATGCTTAAGGCGCCGGTACTGTCCCCAATGAGAGGAAAGAAGAATCAGTACTAACTCAAGGTAAGATTCTGAGGAACACTCGGGATATTTTATAAGACATGATATACCTTCCCAACATTGAAATGTTTGGTGTCATGTCCCAGCCATCGAAGATATCTAGTAAGTTTGACTGCAGTAAAAGTTTTCCCTCGAGCAGGTAAACCAACCTGAAGTACAAGCACTTGAGAAACAGCTCATTGCTAAATGTATTGAAATATAAACCCATCTAGAGTGCAAAACTTGTAGAAAAAGCTCATACAACCACCACAAATATATTCCTAAATAATTTGACAAACTGAGACTCTAGATGATGATGTTAGTCAATTGAAGGTCCACAATAGGAATAAGGAATGATGATTTAACCCCAAAACCTAACTTTCTGGGAATATGCGGAGTGAAATTTTTCTTAGGAATGGAGGTGCACAGTTCACATGTACCATTTACTTGCACTCTTCAAATATGCAGCAAAATTAATCAATCTATTTATCCTTAATTGTTAGTTTCCATTAATGAGTTCAAGACAGTGACTTGCCCTGTACCCCAGGCCAGGGATTACTCCTAAAATAAGAATGCAACTCAAAAAACTAAGAAGTAGCAATGGAAATATCTTACATACAGAGACTTATACCTTAAATGTAAGCCCAAGGCTTATTACACCTTAAAAGATAGCAATAAAAATGTCTCATGTACAAGGGCTTGCACCTTAATTATACACCTTGGAACAACTACTTTCCTCGAGGGTCTTAAAATAGTAAAGTATAAGTTTGCTACTAGGATAAAGCTAATAATTTAAGAACTAAGAAAGCAAATGACATTGAATTGCAGTAAAAATGATATAAGTTACAAAAAGAATGTGCTAATGCAAACAGGCTTTGCCCTACAAAGAAGTCTTGCATTGGTATTGAAACAAGAGGATTTTAGAAAAGGGATCAAAGCACACTTTATTCCTTTGATTCAAGGAAATTTATACAAGAGTATTTCCTAATTTAATGCTACTAACTACCAGATTTAGCGTATAGGATAAACTTATCTTATCTCCTAGAAGATAATCTCCTAAGCTAACGGACTTATCTAAAGATAAGGAAAAATAATTATAATAATCCAACACTCCCCCTCAAGTTGAGAAATAGATATTTATAATTCCCAACTTGTTTAGAATTGTCTCAAATCTAGGCTTAGGCATGATCTTTGTGAAAATATCTGCTTCCTATGCTTGAGTAGGAACATAGCATAAGTCAATGCCTCCTTCTACTATTTCACGTTTGATGAAGCTTCAATCAATTCTAACATTTTGTTCGATCATGTTGAACTGGATTCTTCACTATGCTAATGGCTGATTTGCTATCGCTGAAGATTTTGGTAGGAGAGGAAGTGATGATCTGTAGATCCTGCATTAACATCTCTAATAAAATAACTTCACAATTCCTTGTGCAATAGCCCTAAACTCTGCTTCTGCACTGCTGTTATGAACCTGTGTTTAGGATCGAGTTATGGGTCTATGATTCACTATAGGATCAAAAGACGGAGACCGTTGCTTGTTAGAATATTTACCCTTTTGACCTATGTTGAGTTGAATTAAGGGCTCGTTAGAGATAACCCTACGATCTCTAAACTTTAGGAGTTCACAACCTCTCAATATGAAAATTCAGCTCCTTTATTCCATATGAAAATAATGTTTATATATTACAAGTGAGGTAGGCTAGTCTTTAACCCCTAACCCTACTTGCCATACATAGACACTCTTAAAAACCCAAAATAAAACATTCCGAATAAGAATATAAGGAAAACTAATTTAGAAAATTAACTTTTTCTTCCCATGTGTAAATCTTTTGTAACCCAAGATTGATTTCTGCGATTTAGGAGTTGTATCTTCAACATCTGTAACGTTGCCCATAACATCACTCTACCCCTCAAAAATGCACTTGTTCTCAAGTGCTAATGAAGGAAACCGTTGTAGCAGAGAATCCACATCTTCCCACGAGGCTTCAGCTAAAGAAAGGCCATCCCAATGAACTAGAACTTGTTTCGTTGTGCCCTTAATTCGAGAATCTAAAATCGCTTGTGGAAGGGGTAGTGTTGCGTCTGTATGCATAGTCGGTAAAGATGGTTGTATTGGGTCTTGATTACCGATAAATTTCTTCAAACAAAACACATGAAAAAATGGATGCATTTTCGCAGTTGAGGGTTGTTGGATTATGTAATATTATTTAGAAAGATTGTGTAGTTATAGAAATCATATAAATCCCTGATTTCTGGGGATTAGAATAAGATACAAATTTTCCTATATCTTAGGGAGTTTGTTACTATATTTAGGATAGACAATTGTATATATAAACTAAGGTTGTAACCTAAGATATATGAGAATGAAATTTATTCTTCTCTGCTAATATTTGACAAGGTATCAGAGCTGTTGGCTCTTTCCTACTAAAACTCTGATTTTTTTTCTTTGGTCATACCAACTGAGATCCATCTCCACTGTTCCTCTCATCATCCTAGCCTTCTCTCATATTTTCCTATTCTTATCCGTAGTCTTACTCAATCAATCAGGTTAGAATCACCCAAAAGTTCTGCCGAAATCATCAGCCCTACAATCGAGAATACTACTGCTGCTATAACTGGAGATTTGCAGAACATTGAAGTTGCATACCGATTGAATGGTTAGTGTTGAATGATGAAGATAATTAGTATTTCTTGTATTTGTGTACATAAGAGCAAGGGTTTATATACAAAATTCCTAGGACTATTTAGGATGTAGTCTAGCTATTAACTCTATGAAATATTGAATTATAGGTGTAATTATAACAATATCAATGCTAATGATACAATATCATACAATATCAATGCTAATAATCTCTGGTCAACACTCCTCCTCAAGTTGGTGCATAGATATCGCACATTCCCAACTTGCAAACGAGGTTATGAAACAACATGACTCAGGAGACATTTGCAGTGTAGACTTAATTCTGATTGGATTGTCTGATTATTATTCACAGTTTGTGTTAAACTATCGGATGAACCAAATCTCCACGACAATCCCTGAGTTGATCAATTTGCTCAAGACAGTAGAGCAAGTTATCAAGAAGGATAGCAAGCCAAGGCTAGTGGTTGACTCTTCTTCTTCTGGTTCAAGAAAAAAGAACCTAAAGAAGAAAAGCTCTAAGAAACTAAAAGGAAGTGCAAACAAAAAGAAACTAAAAGAAACTGCACCAAAAGGAATTTGCTTCTATTGTGGCAAGACTGGCCACTGGAAGCGAAACTGTAAAGTCTATGTGGACTCCTTGAAGAAGAAGCAGGCATCAGATGCTTCAGCTCCTTCAGGTATGCTTGTCATTGAGGTTAATACTGTTTTCTGATCATAACGTATGGGTATTAGATACTGGTTGTGGCTCACATACATGTAATGATATGTAAGGCCTCAAGGACAGTAGACAACTCATAAAGGGAGAACTGGACCTGCGCATGGGCAATGGAACAAGAGTTGCTGCATTAGCCATAGGTACTTATTTTTTGTCACTCCCCAATGGGCTTGTAATTAAACTAGATAATTGTTATTTTGTACATGTTTTAACAAAGAACATATTGTCTGTTCTTGTTTAAATAAAGCTGGTTTCCATTTGAATTTCAATAACAATGGTTGTTCTATTAGTTTGAATGGAATGTTTTATGGTACTGGTACATTATGCAATGGAATTTACATATTAGATATGTCGCATCCAATTATAAAAGTCAATGACACAAAAAGACATAAACAAGATAATTTAAAATCAACTTACTTATGACATTGTCGCCTTGGCCATATAAATGAGAGACTCATAGCTAAGCTCTATAAGAGTGGTAGTTTAGGGTTATTTGATTATGAATCATATAACATGTGTAAATCTTGTTTATTAGGCAAGATGACCAAGTTATCTTTTAAAGGAAAGGGTGAACGAGCGACTGGAGTATTAGATCTAATACATTCAGATATATGTGTTCCGATGTCCATCCATGCCTTCTTTACATCATTACCTTTATCGATGACTATTCTTGATATGGGTATCTATATTTGATGAGATACAAATCTGATGCATTTGAAAAGTTCAAACAATTCATAAATGAAGTAGAAGATCAACATGAAAATGGTATCAAGACACTATGAGCCGATCGAGTAGGGAATACTTAGACCAAGAATTTTTAGATTATCTCAGATATAATGAAATTTTATCTCAATGGACTCCACCTTATACACTACAACAAAAAAACCGAACCTTGTTGAACATGGTAAGGTCGATGATGGGCTTTACAAATTTACCAAAATCTTTTTGGGGGTATGCACTCGAGACAGTTGTTTATTTGTTAAACAGAGTTTCATCAAAGCCAGTTCATATTACTTCATATGAGATGTGGACTAACAAAAAATCCTATCTTTCTCATTTGAAAATTTGGGGTTGTCTGACTTACGTGAAGCAGATACAGTCAGATAAACTTGATGCTAAGTCTGACAAGTGTTTGTTTGTAGGATATCCTAAAGAAACAATGGAATACCAATTTTACCTTGCTGAGGAACAAAAAATATTTGTTTCAAAGCATACTGTCTTTTTAGAGAAAGAGTTTCTTTTAAAAGAAAATAGTGGGAGCAAAATTGAACTTGAGGAAGTTCAAGATCCTCGAACAGACGTAGATCAACTGCCTAAACCTGAGACTGTGACTCATATAGATGAAGTAACAGTTCAACCTTCTTCAACACAGGAAGTTCGTAGATCACGTAGAATACACTCTATTCCCGAGACATGAATTTTTTGTGATTGAACAGAATGACATATTGCTCATTGAAGATAATGAGTCTACTACCTATGAAGAGGTTCTAAAGAGTTCAAAGTCTGAGAAATAGCTTAGCACCATGAAAGCATAAATGAATTCCATATATGAAAACTAGGTATGGACTGTGATTGAGGCACCTGAAGGAATAAAACTCATAGGGTGTAAATGAGTTTTCAAAAAGAAAACCGACATGGATGGTAATGTGATTACCTATTAAGCAAGGCTTGTGGCCAAAGGTTTCCGTCAAAGACAAGGAATTGACTATGACAAGACCTTCAACCCAGTAGCAATGCTTAAATCCATTAGGATACTTCTAGCCATTTTCGCTCATTATGATTATGAGATATGGCAAATGGATGTGGAGACGGATTTCCTAAATGAAAATCTAGCCGAGGATGTGTGTAGGGCTTCATCTACTATGATGGCCAAAAAAGTATGTAAGCTTCAGAAATCCATCTATGGATTGAAAAAAGCATCTAGGAGTTGAAATATCCGCTTTGATGAGATAATCAAAGAGTTTAGTTTCTCACAAAATCCGGATGAGCCTGTGTATATAAGAAGGCCAGTGGGAGTGCAATCGTATAGAGATAGATCGAAAAGGTTGCTTGATCTTTTACAATCAACATACATAGACAAAATGCTAAAGAGGTTTAGCATGGAGCAGTCCAAGAGAAGGTATCTTCACATAACTTGCGGGATAACAATCACAAAATCTATGTGTCCTAAGATAAGATGAGAGGACGTGCATGAATATGATATCGTATGCATCTGCAATAGGATTTATCATGTACGCTATGTTATGTATGAGACCCGATGTATGATATGCTCTAAGTGTTACGAATAGATACCAATCAGATCCTGGTGAGGGTCATTGGGTGGCTGTCAAGAACGTCCTTAAGTACTTGCAAAGAACTAAGGATGTTTTCTTGATATATGGAGATGAAAATCTAAAAATAAGCTGGCATACAGATGTCAGTTTTCAACCTGATAAGGAAGATTTCAAATCCCAATCAGGTTATATATTAACACTGAACAGTGGAGCGGTCAGTTGGAAGAGTTCCAAACAAGAGACAACTTTCGATTCAACAACTGAGGCAGAGTACATTGCCGCTTCAGACACAACAAAGGAAGCAGTTTGGATCAAGAAGTTCATTATTGAACTTGGTGTAGTTCCTAGCTATGATGGACCCATACAGTCATATTATGATAACAATGGGGCTATTGTGCAGGCAAAGGAATCAAGGTCTTATCAACGGTCCAAACACGTACTCTGCAAATATCATCTAATTAGGGAGATCATTGGTCGAGGTGATGTACAGATAGAGAATTCCCACTAAGCATAATATTGTTGATCCGTTAACGAAGCCATTGTCATAGAATAGCTTTGATTCTCATCTACTCGCCTATGGTATTACATACCAAGGCGATTAGCTTTAGGTCAAGTGGGAGATTTGTTAGAGTAGTGCCCTAGAGGCAATCACCTTTAGCTTGTTTTGTACAAAGTTGTATACAGACTTTATTTTCAATAATAAAGAAAGGCATATTTCATTAATTTGGTGTTCATTATTTATAAATTGATATTGTTATATAAGCAAATTAATAAAGTCCATGGTATATGACATAGTATGAAGGAAGTCATAATGTGATCATACTATTGAGATTTCTATCATGTGCAATTATCCCTAATCATATAATTAATGAGATTGGACATCGTTAATCCGAATAGACTAGCACATGTCAAACTCCTTGAACAGATCAAGCAGTGAATCTCAAAAACTATAAATATAAGATGTTTAGAGTTGAAATGTAGATGCTTACTAAAAGTGATAAGTACATTGGATGACCTACCATGAGATCATCACATAGATGTCCTATTCTAATGTCAGTGATAATCTCATCATAGCAATGGTGCAAGTATCCTTAAACTTGAGATACTCAAGGATATCTTAGATACTGATTATGTGCTTTTGACTCCATTCTTTGTTGCTTTGCAAAAGTCGCTCATAGGGTAGTGATTAGGTATAGCTTGAGGTATTCGAAAGTAATTGAGTAGCTAATAAAGGATTCACCATTTCTGTAATAGCAGAAGATGATACTCATGGCCTCTTGTCGAGATCATTACTTGGAAATCTCTGGCCAGAGTATATGTATCATGAAGAATGTCTTCATTGACATATAGAGTAATGAGTCCCAAGACGATAAGTGATATCATGTTGTGGATGCCTTCATTGGGAAACCATATACCAGAAATACCAGAAAAGGAAAGCTTCAGAATTGATATTCTCTTTTATTGTCAGTTTATTGTTTCCTATTCTTATTCCGTAGGTAGTTTAGAGATATAGGACTTCTATAATTATTTTCCTATTCTTATTCCGTAGGAAGTTTAGAGATATAGGACTTCTATCATTATAATAAGACTGATCCTTATTTAAAGGAACCGAACAGTTAGGAAGTCTATAGATAAAAGACTTCTATATCTGTAATATGATTGATCCTTATTTAAAAGGACAGAAGCTAAATAAAAGGGTAGTCAGAGTTTAATCAAACCCAAGAGATTGGAGTTCTCTCTTATCGAACACTAAGGTGTCAGTCTCCCTTGAGTTAGTCTGAATTTTTATCCAAAATAGGTCGACAAAGGAATCGCAACAAGGGGAAGGGAGTTGAATTTGATTTCCCGATCAATCGCCCGATAACTCGATCCTGTTCTCAGAGATATAACATATCACTTGGATTAGATTTGACATAGTCAATCTAGTAAGAGTTGACACTTTGTCCATATTCATAACCAAGTGAGATATAGCATGGTGAAAGGACAAATTGTACAACAATTGTCTATGGGAGGGTTCATGAGATGGTTCGTGATAAGCACGGGTTTATTCGTCAAACCACTTACTTTTCGATCAATTAGGGGCCATGATGTATTGCTAGATGCCTCTCATGACTTGCTTGGATTAAGTGTTAATCCAAGTGGCCAACATAATCGGAAATCTAATGGGTCACACGCATAAAAGTGACTCGGAGGATTCATAAAATAGTTTTGGATAGAGATTCATTATATGGAGAACAAGAGAACCAACTGGATCTCGATGAGAACAGGATATGTCCTGATGAGATCGCGACATCGATATTGCTGAAACAGGTCTCCGGTGTTTTTCCACATCCGGAACCCAGTATGACCGACTCTAGTGTGACTGGACTACCTCAACATTTATGTATAAAAGTAAGTGCAACGTAGAAGATGAGAGTCTTCTTTCATAAGTTGCATTTATTGTCTTTAAATAGTAAAAGACAAAAAACAAAAAACAAAAAAACAAAAGCTAGAAAAAAAAGGATGATGATCGTGAGATAAATGTTTTTAACAAGTTTAGAAACAACTTTTCAAGCTATTCTCATCATCTTTCTCATCTTCTTCCTCTCCTGCACGTTGCTCTCCACACTCTTGTCTTTGTTCTAGCCATTTCCGGATCAAAGAGTTTGATTCGGTTAGTTTCTCTGATCTCTACGTGGATACCGTTGAAGACGGTCTGTTTCAGTCGTTGTAATTTGCGACAACCCGACGAGTAGAAGATTGAAGAACGAAGGAGATTACACAAAAAACATATGGTTATTATATGAATGATTGATTTATGTAAATGCCATATATATATGTTATGAACATGTATGTGAATTGAGAATATTCAGCTAGGTTTTATGGTATTTCCTTGTATAGGCACATAGATCTTGGACTTCAGGAAAATCCCGGAACAAATTTTTTTTGTTTTCCTTACCGCGTGTATATGATTCACGCACTGGGATTTTCCTACAGGTTGAACTCTAGCCATGATGTTGTTGAGAAAAAAAAAATTAGGCTACCAGAACCGGTAAATCTGATACCATGAAACAAGAGGAATTTAGAAAAGGGATCAAAACTCACTTTATTCCTTTGATTCAAGGAAAT